>CACSLK010000984.1:401646-415572 GCA_902706635.1 Striga hermonthica
ATAACTTGGATCTTCAGTTGAATTTTTAAACATTGGATAGGTACTTTCCATAATTGTAGCAACTGGATCATCAGATGGATCAAGTCTAATATCATCCGGTATATCAATAGAGGCACAACCGTCATTTGATCCTCCTAAAGTACCATCTCCGATGCTAGCAATCCAATCAGCAAAGGATGCTACCTCGTCACGCTCGTCCGAGTCAGAAATACTTTGAAGACGCATATTTTTGGTAAGTCGAAGCACAGTGCAGTCCTTCCAAATGGTAGAAGCATTAATAGTTGCATTAACAATGTCTTGGCGACTGCCCTTTGGAATGACTGGAAGGATCTGTCGAAAGTCTCCACCAAACACAATAGCCTTGCCTCCGAATGGCTTGTTACTGTTAGAAGGGTCGACTGCTCCCATGATAGCCTGTAGTGATGTTTGAACAGCTTCAAAGCAATATTTATTCATCATTGGAGCCTCGTCCCATATGATGAGAGAGCATCGTATTATTAATTCTGCAAGAGGACTTGCCTGGTTGATATCGCATGAAGAATTTTCATGAACAGTCAACGGAATGCGAAACCGAGAATGTGCAGTTCGTCCACCAGGTAACAAAAGCGATGCTATTCCACTCGACGCCACACAAAGAACAATTTGACCTTTGGATCGTAAAGCAGCAGATAACGTCCTCCACAAGTAAGTTTTTCCTGTCCCACCATAACCGTATACAAAGAATACGCCACCAGTACCCGATTCCACAGCAACCATAATTTTTGAATAGACCCCTTTCTGTTCGTCAGTCATTTTTTCAAGAAGGGTTGCGTGCTCCAAAGCTAGGGCATTCCTATCGTAATTCAGTTCATCCAAAATAAGGCGGTTTGATGTTATATGAAGACTATCTCTATCTGGATAAGGCATTGAAGAATATTCACGAAGACTTGAGCCACATCTTCGCAACATATTTTCAATTTCAGCAAGGGCCAGATTCCTTATAACATCATCAGTGAGCCGCAAATCTATAAATTAACAAATTCAATTCAATAAATCTTCTAAGGATTAAATTAATTAATGCATAATATTAAAGAATAACAAATATTCAAAAAAAAATCACATGATGAAAGTTAAAAAAAAAGTAATAATAAAAGAAATAAATTAAAAAATACCATCGTTATTGAACAATCGCCGTTGTCTGTAGAGAATGTCATCTGATAACAATTGCCAACACCGTTCCCAAACATCATCAGGTCGTCCAAACGACCCAGAAACCAACAATGACGCAAACATACGTCTAAGAGACTCTGCAGATGCCCAATGACTCGCTTCGGTTATACCGTCTATATACTCTTTATCATCGTCCAACAATCCTCGTTCAAAGCAAGCATCTCGATAAGTCAAATATTGGACGCCGTTGACTTTCATGTAGTCCTCGTGACATGTTGCACCTCTAACAACGGTTAGCAGACATCTCAAATAGTAATTATCGCCGCAACCAGGATTGACGTGGTTTAGGCGGCCTATGGTGCCATCTTTTATTCGAGGCTTCCAAAATCTTTTTTTCGGCTTCCAAACAAATTTAGAGGGTGCTTCTACATATGTAAGCTCTCTTGCCTGTGGGTACTTCTTATTAGCCTCCATCCACGCTAGAAATTGGCTCTCATTAACACTTGGTTTATTCAAGACATCCTCTAGATCGTCATCATCTTCGAAGACAATGTTCTGCTGGTCTTTAAGGTGGAAGCTCAAACGTTGTACTGCTGGCCTCTTGTACTGCAACTCAAAACCAAGTAACCGCCATGCCGCCTCACATGAAGATAGATATCGACAATCATAGTACATGTTTATCTCGTCGAGAGGCTTTTCAATATCTCCTTCTGCAGAATTCTGATAGAATGATGCGGTGACACGATCATTTCCTTTGTTAACATACTTGAATAAGTATTTGATGGATCGTGATTGATTGCACCACTCAACGTTAAGATGAGCTCCATATTTCATCAACAAACGACGGTTGTGAGGAACAACATAACCGTTATTGAGGACGATTCCATTCTTTTCAACATGTTTACCGTCGTCTCTACGCTTGTACCGTGGATATCCATCTTCATCTACGCAAGTGGAATCGACAAACTTCTTTGGAAATCGTTTACTGCATTTGCCGTTTACCATGCACGGTGAGTTTGATCGTGCAGCACCACACGGCCCGTGCATCATATGTTCCTTCACGGCTGCATAATAAAGAGGATCAGACGACTGGTCTGGTATTTCAGCAGATATTATTCTGTCTATGTCAGATGGGTTTGGAAACTTATCTTCCTTTGCAAGGAAGAGAAGTATATGAGCATGCGGCAAACCACGCTTTTGGAATTCAATAGTATAGACAACTGCAAAATAATAAAACGTACATAAATAATTAAAAGTATAGATATATGATACGATAAAAACATTTATTTTTTTTTTGGTCAATAAATATTTATAATTATATTTAAAAAATTGAAATACATTTTTTTTACCTGCAGTAACCTTGCCAAATATTTTTTTTTCACGGAAATCCTTTATCAACGCCTTAAGCTTTGCCCTAAAGACCCTGCAAACAATATCCGGCCGGTCCTCAGGACGCAATTTCCTCGGCTCTAGAAAACGAATAATCTCCGGCCAATTTGGATTGCAGGTAAAAGTTATAAACAAATCAGGATATCCTGCCCATCTACATATGGCCATTGCATCCTGATAATTCTGTATCATATTCCTAGGACCACCAGTGAACGAAGATGGTAGTATAATGCGCTTTCCACGTGAGCTAGGATCAGTATCGCCACGTACTACAGCATCAGCCAGACCATTATAAAGATCACAACGAAGTTTTTTCTGATTAAAACGGATATATCGCAACCGTTGTGCTTCCACCATTGTATAAGCATCAACAACGAACTGTTGAAACAACCTTCGAGCTGCTAAAATTGTCGGTGGCTCACAATTCCTATCATGTATGCGATATGCAAAATATTCCCGACAACTAACATGTTTTCTACCATTTTCTTTCTCGGCTTTTAATTCAGAAAATGGTATATCCTCCATATAACCATCCTCTCCGTACGACAATAACAAAGGATATTGAAGTGCCAAATACGAAGCATTAAGTTCGTTTATCCGTTGAAGACGACCACTCTTAGTTTCAATAATTATGTCCCTATCACCCAAAGACTGGTCAAAATCTCCAACAATCAAAGCAGCAACTTCAGAGCTGGTGGGAAGATTATATCGTCTTGCATCATGGTGTCTTTTTCCAATTAAACGGATTCTAACATCATGTTGACCGTGGTTGTTAATTCTGTCCCGAGCCATTCGAAATGACTTAACCAACTCGTTGTTTTGGTCTAACATACGCTTCAACCCAACAACTATATCCATATCCAAGTTGTTATCACCATCTGTTTGCCTACATAAAATAATAATAATAGTATTTAATAATTTGTATTATCTTTGTTATATGCATTATATAATTATATAAATTTTAAATACATACCTGACTGCATTCATTCTATTTGAAATCTCATTTTCAGTATCATATATATACAGTTGTGCAAACTTCGGACTCGAACCATCTGATGGAAGCAAACTACCCATTAGATGATAGTTTTGTCCATGCAATGAAAATATAGGTGGTCCAGTGCCCCTGTTAATAGCTCCATCAATCTTTCCACCAAACGACGTAAATCCAAACATGCTATTGTAAGATCTAATATTTTCCTGGAAGTGCTTGCTTTTTCTACTATCTCCAAAAAGCAAATCGTTTAAAAGCGTGGGAGGATTTTTCATCTTTGGAAGTTGTACAATGCCATTTTGGCAACACCCTCTGTAACCAGGTATCCTATTTTTTTTCGCTCTTGCTTTTTTTTCAATAGACCAGAACAGTGCTCCTCAGTACTGACATTCCAAGCTTGCATCACCCATATCCCAATATTTAAAAAAAAAAAAAATAGTACTTCATCAACATAAAATTAGATTTCCATGTAAAGAAATATTTTTGTAAAACCACCAACCCTTATTTGTTGATGTCGTTCCTTGATTTCTCTTAGGTCGACCACGTTTTCTTTTGAGTGTCGTGCATTGAATAACATCTTCTTGAGTTAGATCAATAATAGCATTCATACTATTAATATTACGACAATTAGATGTATCCTTCTTCTTTATCGTGGCTCGACTTGGGGCGGTGACACCTACATTGTATATTTAATTAATAAAACAATTATTAAATGGTCTTATGATAGAAACGTTTAGAGCGAATTGTGAATAAAAAACATGACTTTGAAGTACAACACCAGTACTTGATTGACCAAAATGTATTTCACTAATATTTCTTAATTCTGGCTCTTCATCACTTGTGAGATCAATAACACATGTTTTTCTCTTCCAAAATTTGTTTTGGACGAAAATGAGGTTTTATGTTGCGTAGCCAAAGTAACACTGGGACCATGGGATGATTGTATAGTATCTGCAGTGTAAATAAAATTTTTAAATATATTTGTTGGTAAGAACAAATAAGCTTTAATTTCTAATTGTAATAGGATAAATAAAACATACTCCAAATGTTGGAATACATATTATTCGCTCTCTTGCATGATTCTGTAGGTCCGAAAACTGCAATGAAAAGTTAAAAGAAATAAGAAAAAAAACAATATAAGTAAATTTATAAATAAAAAAATCGTAATTGTTTTTTATATGTAATTACCATTAGTGATATTAGATAACGGCGTATTTTGTGAAGACTGAAAAACATCACGTCTTGTTTGAATATTTGTATGTGAAGTACGCATACGTTTGAGATGACTATTCCTTTTGTTTCCTGCAAGTAAAAAAATTACTATAAATTTATTTTCATTTACAAACAATTCAACTCAAATGAAAGTAAAAAGTTGATCAATATATATTAATAATTATTTTTTTTATATGTATATCAAATGTACACAAATTTAAAAATAATAAAACAGTGCATTAAAATTTAACATAGATGTGATAAATTTTCCAAAAAGAAAATTAATATCATGATATTCATAAACAATTCAGCCCAACTTAAGAAATAAAACAACTGAGAATTGGACTGGTGCTAATAGATTCAGCCCAAATGAGTAAATATTAAATCAACCCAATTCAGTCCAAATAATTCTGCCAAATTTAAAACAAAATACCAAGTAAAACTGATAAGCTTTTATCGGACGGTCAACAAATGACCGCATAATCGGACGGGATGTATTCGTTAACGTGCATTATAAAAGGAAAAAAACCCGAAAAAGAAGGGTTTCATAGATTCACCGTCGCACTCTCTCTAACTCTAACATTTCTCTGCAATCGAATTTCGTCTTGCAATTACAACTATCGTTCAATCGATAATTTGTTAGAGATTGAGTGCAGAAATGGGTGGATCAAAGTCAAGGCCTATAAATTATTTTTTTTTTTTTTTGAAAATAGATTTGAAGACTTTTAGTTAGATTTTCTGCTCTTATCGGATTGGATGCTTCTGCTAACTTCGGTCTACACATCGGTGCAAACATCAAACTGGGAATACTAAAGAGGTATGTACCTATCCATTTTACAAATATTTACCGAAATATGTTTTTGTATCTGATGAAAACAATTACAGTTATGTTTACATGTTAATATCTTTTTAATTATTTGGCTATATCGAATTTCGCTTTTAGATTATCTTATATTTTTTAGTGTTATTACCAAAAATCTGAAAAAATAGTTAAAAATACAGAATTGACATGTTACTTTTAAACATATAAACACTGGGTTCTCAGATTGATAAACTTGCGTTATATTACTGTATGCATGTAAACTCAACGAAGGCAAGGATACAACAGGACCACTGCAATGTGTGTATAAGCACAAAAGAAAGGTACAAACATATTCCAAATGACAGATTACTAATTGTATTTAGTATTCATTTTAGAAACACTAATCAATTGTTTATTGTTTTGGTGCATGTACATGGAGTTCCATCTATCCAATTGACATGACTATGCTGAATCGAATATGCTACAACACTTTGAAAAGTAAAGGAAACAGAGAAGGTAATAATCAATTTAAAACTTCTACGTAGTAATGTTATAAAAAAAACCTAAGGTATGAGTATTACCTGGATTATGGTCTACAGTTAGTGGTGTAAGATTAACTTCTTTTGCGCGATCTGTGTATCCGTATCTCTGACTGCCTGTGTTTTCATCTGTTTGGCATCTAATTGTTGCATCTCTGTTGCAAGGTCTTCTATCTGCATCCTGATTTTTCATATTCTACGGCTGTTGAAAAAAAAAATTATTGATTATGCTTTGACATTAATTGAAACCGAGATTGAAGTAGATATATTTATAAACATAAACATAACCTTCTTCTGCGGTGTTGTTGAAAGAATAATGACCTAGAATGATTGATGATATATGTATATATATATATATCAATTTTGTTTTTGTTAAGATCTGTTAAAATCTGCGGGTATATATAAAAGATCACGTAAGATATTAAAATCTCTTATCATTATCGGATTATAATGGATATATATGAGAAACAAATCAGATATATTAAGGTAACTGAATCATGAATTAAATATTTATATTTTTTCCGTCTAAATTATCACGTGTGAAAGAAATATATCTGCTTATACAAATAAAAAGAACGACTTATTTAAAATTAGTAGTAGCTTTATTTGTTCGAAAAAACATTAATCTATAATTACGTGTTGGAATTGAAAAATATCTTATGTGTGTATATTTAATTTAATTTATAATAACCATATGAATATTATGCTTAAACAGTTTTCTGATTATGTATATGCATAAACTATTGTCTACTTATGAATAAACTGTTTTCTGATTTTTATGAAACAAAGTAATTTATAATTATGTGGTGGAAATGAAAAATATCATATGTGTTTATATTTGTTTTTTTTCGAATTTATAATAAGCATATGATTATCATGCTTAAACTGTTTTTTGATTATGAATAAACAATTTTCTGATTTTTATGAAACAAAATTCGCTGCTTAAACTGTTTTAGATTTTGTACTGGTGATAAAAAAAATAAATGAATTTCCAGTATTCGTTTTCATTTTAACAAACTGATTCTAAGAATTAGTTTTTTTAATTGTAGTGTGTTTGCAGTGGACAAAATATTTCTGTAGTGATTTAATATATAGGTTTATGTTGTTTCTGTGCAATCTATATCAAAATATAAAAATTGATAATACATGTGTAATGATAATAATGAAACCAAGTTACTTATTCAAGAAAATAATGAAACTATGTTCTGAAAACATAAAAAGAACAATGAAACCAAGTTTTTAGAACTAAAAAGCAAAATAAAAATTAAAACATAATCATTGTCTAATAAGTATAAGAATAAAAACTCCTCATAATATTCCATAACTAATAATAAGCTTCTAGTCATGCTTCTTCATCCTTTTCATCTTCTTTCATAAGAGAGCCATCATCACACTTTGGCCTTTCCTTTACCAGTTGTTGTAGACAACATGAGTTTAGGATCCTCGTTTTCAAATGTTTCACTCAAGTTTCGCTTTGCAGATGAATCACCAAACCTCTCTATTTCCTTTGCCCTCTTTAGAGGTGTAGAAACCTCCTCATCACCATCATCATCCTGAATAATATAATGACATATTACATAAATAAATAATAATATAGTAAAATTTAGGAAATTTTAATCATTTAATTGTTGAAGAAGAAAATATATTACCACCCAATAGGTGTTGTCATTACTCTGTAGCATGGTAAAATAGTCTGAAACCTGTAAGAAGGAACATGAATAACGTAAGCAACATGCAAAAAAAATAATTTTTAATCGAGTTGTCTCAAAAAAACTTTAAAAAATTTACCTCAGGCTGAACAATCAGTTGATTGTATTTAGAAACCACATCCTTGTCAATTATCACCCTACAAACACTAAAAGAGGATGTATGGTTGTAGCCTTGCTTATGCAGCTGAATGCGGACTTTAAATAGAAAAGACCGTCCAATCAACCTTGTAATCTCTTGCGGCAACTCATAGTTTTCATCAGCATTCTATATAAAAAAAAAGCTTTGAAAGGTTAGTATACATAATTTAAAGTTCTTAAATTTAAAAAACATGGGATGGAAACATAACCTTGCGCATAGATTCAGATCTCAAAGCATGGCATGGTTTGCCAATAAGAATTTCTGACTCTTTGTCCCAACAAACAAAAGTCCCATTAGCAGTAGCATCCGATATGAGCAAGTTCATCTTGTACCTAATATTTAACAAAAAAATAAATTAACATGTAAAATCTATCAACAAAAGTAAAGTCAACCATTGACTTGATGTAGAAATACCTAAACTTCCCGACTTCTTTTGAGCATTTGGGACACTTGAAGCCATTGTCTGAATTAATCATTTTGCTGCTACAACTTCGGCAAGCAAAATACCACCAGTTGTCCACAATCGAGTCAATCAAAGCGCATACCCACATGGTCTTGGCCTTCATTAAAATCCACAAGTAATTAGCAACTCAAAATAAAGTTCAAACATGTATATTCAAATAAAGTTTAGCAAACATGACTTATAAAATATATATACCTCTTTAGTTTCGAACAAAGCAAACACCGAGGAAACTTGTTTCTCACCCGACAGCAACTCATCTAGTTCCGTCTTGACGACGGTTTTTGAATTTGAAGTGTATTTTTTCACCTTCAAGTTGCTTGTGGAGTACCTATTAGTTTAAAAAAAATAAGTTAATTAAAGATTTAAAACAGAAGATACAAAATATGATATGTATGATATATAAATATACAATAATAAAAATTGTATTATAAAAATTTGAAATTGTCCAAAATATATAATTTTACCTTCTCCAAAACTCACGGATCTCATCAACAGAGTCATGGGCGATCAACTTGGTAACATTTAATGAAGTAGTCACCTGTACCTTTTCTACAAACATATAAAAAATTTCATGTTAAGTATTATATATATATATACAAAATTAACAAATATATATATATATATATATATATATATATGAAAATAACAAAAACATATAATATATATATATATATTCGAAAATAACAAAAATGTATATATAATATATATATATATATATATACATATATATATATATATATAGACATATGCGATAATTATATATATACGAAAATATATAAAAAATAAAAAGAATGTGTTAAAAAAATACTTCACGGATTGAAAAGGTAAATTAAATTATTTGTGTTTAACATTAAAATTTAATAAGTAATAATTAAACCCTTTAATTCGAAAATATGATATAATAATATAAATATATATATATACAAAAATAACAAAAATATATATATAATTAAACCTTTTAATTCGAAAAAAGGATAAAAATTATAATTTATATATGTACGAAAATATGTTAAAAATATAATACACGAAAATATATGTACGAAAATAACAAAACATATATATACGAAAATATAGAAAAAAAAAGTAAATAGAATGTGTTCAAATAAATACTTCATGGATTGAAAAGGTAAATGAAATTATTTGTGTATAACATTTAATTAAAATAATTAAACCCTTTAATTCAAAAATAACTAAACAACACATTAAGAATGATAAAAATATTATTGGACTAAATTTTTAATTAAATAATTGAAATAATTCAAAAAAAACCGTGGGTACTTTATAATATTCGTAAAATAAACTAATTCGATGAACAATAAAATTGTATGTGTTGAACATTTAAACTAAGTAATTAAACTAATTCGATTAATATAATTCAAAAGTAATATAGTACTTATAATAATTGAAATATAGTAAATTGAAATCTATACTTATGTAGGTATTCCCTAGAACGCACAAGTTGCATAATTAGTACCCACGGTTGTCCAGTTTCTTCGTAATGGCTCTCGAAAGCCAAAAGTTGATCGACATATTCACCCCAAACCGTGCAGTTGATAAAGTTTTCACTGCATTAAAATATCAAATTAAAAAAATTAAAAAACGTTCATCCTAGCCAAAAATCTATATATAAAAAAAAAATTACTTAAGATCCATTAGAATGAAGGCAGCCAATTGGGTATCGCCAGTTTTTACTTGTTTCTCTTGCACACTTTGGATATCAACGACTAATCCGATAACATCTACAATAAAAAAGTCGTTATGTTATAATTTAATTAGTTTTAATAAAAGACATTTAATTAGAAAAATCGTAAAATAATCTTACCGAATAACTTGGACTCATCAATTTGATTGACATGTTGCAAAGTTGCAAAGTCTTTGAATTGAAATCGAAAAATAGGAAATTCATCCTTGCACTTCGAAAACATTGTGCTCCCATGCAGAAGGATCTTAAAATCTCCAGAAGTAGAACGATATTTCCCTAAATTGCTTTCGACTTGATAATTTCTTATACAAATTACCATGCCCTCTTCAAAGTTCCTTTCCTTAAAGGCAGTCAAGTTGACCGCCCGTAGCCATGCTGTTATACGATTTCCCTGAACATATACGAAAGAAAACGATATCAATTAAAAAATTTTTGGTTTTAACATCAAAAAATAATACTAAAAAATATACGAAAATAACAAATATATATATATATATACACGAAAAAATATTTTATAGTTCGAAAAACAAATATAACATAAAATAAATGATGTACGAAAATTAGTAAAAATTATTGGGGGCTTACAGTTTTGTCATGTAGAACCAATTCAAGATATGATTTATATGTACTGCCCCAATCTTGGAAGAACATTCGTACAATACGAACTTTCAGCATTGGTCTAGTAGACCTATTGACTTGTTCGATCAAACCGAAACCTTGATTCATTTTTATCGATGAAATTGATCTGTTTTTGCTTTTTTTTTTTTTCAGGAGAGTTGATTCGCTATTGGGAGATTGGGATATTTATAATTCGTATTCGTAATTACATTATATTATTGAATTATATGTAGAGATGGAGAGAGAATGGCAAGTAAATCAAATGAGATTTGTATTACGTGTTTTATTTTCTGCTGAGAGAGAATGGCAAGTAATCTCTAACTAATTAAGAAATCAGATTTATATTTTTTTGAGATTTTATTTTAACAACAAAGAAATCTGATTAATATTTTTTTCATGAAAATAGTTTGGAAAGTTCCCAAGTGCATGGATTTAAAAATCAAATTTTTATTAAAATAGTTTGGACGAAGGCACAGATTTTAAAATCAAATTTTTTATGAAAATAGTTTGGAAGATTCCTAAATGCACGGATTTAAAAATCAAACACCAAAAAATGTGCTGACTTTTCAACTCATTTAAAAGCATTAACTAATGATTAGATTTGAAATAAATAAATATAAAATATAATATTCAAATGATAAAAATGGAAAAGCATTAATTGCTTTGACTATTCTACTTACTAAATTTAGTAAATGGTATAGCCTTTAATATAAGTACTAGTACAGAGCCCGTGCGATGCACGGGGTGTACAATTTTAAGGTCATTTATCGAGTCTTATAATTATATAAATGAATTATAAAAAAAATATGTACGGGATATATATAATACGTGACCTGTAATAGGCCAAAATGTGAACACGGGTGATGCACAGGGTGCACAATTTTAATGTCATTTATTAGTACAGAGCTCGTGCGATGCACGGGTGCACAATTTTCTAGTATGTGTAATAAAAATACATACCGTATGCACGGGACAGAAGCACTAAATGAGTCATTTCCACATAGCTTGTCCGTTAAGTAGCTCCTGAACATGGGTGCACAATTTGTAGTACGTACCATAAAATCAGAACAGATTTCCATACAATTAGATAATAAATAAAACCTTTTTTTATTTTAGTAAAGATTTTACGTACTTTATTTTTTTACTTATCGGATGTTATGAGATTTTTTTTGTTGAACATATTTTATGGAATATAATATAAATACAATTAGAGGATCGAACAAAATCAGAACAGATTTTCATACAATTAGATAATAAAAAGGAATTGGATAAGGAAAAGAAGGAATTAGATAAGAAAAAGAAGGAATTAGATAAAGAATTTTGAATCTGACTTTTTTTAAGTATAGATAGACTTTACGTACAAATTTTGACTTCACTGATTTTATGGATTTTGTTTTGACAAAATCGATGTTAATATGGAATAAGACAAATAAATAAAGTCTTTTTTATTTTAGTAAAGATTTACGTCTTTTTTTTTACTTGTCAGATGTTATGGGATTTTTTTCTTAAACTGATTTTATGGGATATAAGATAAATAAATAAAATAACTAAATAAAATTCTGGAGAGAAATAGCAATGTATTAATTACGTTGACTTTTCAATCTACTAAATTTGGTAAATAGAATACCTTATATAATAAGTATAGATATACAAATAAATAACATGTCAAAATTTTAAAAAATAACTAATGTATTTAAATTTATTATCTAGCCATCAATAACATCATTTAATGATGTGATCATTATCTCTTAAATGATAAATAAAATATTAATTTAAAAAAATATATTTTTTACATACTCAAATAAAAATTAAAAAATATTATCGTCAAATATGAATTATAATACATATAATTAAAATTATTGCAGAAGTTAATAAAATTATTTAAGGAAATAATTTTGTTGATTATATTTGAATAGGAAATGTGTATATGCAAACAATTAATGCATATAGTAAAAAATTTCCAAATAAAGTATGCATTAAATGTGAGTTGACTTTTCTTGCTACTATTTTTAGTAAATAGTATGGCTTTTAATATAAGTATAGATAGATTAATTAGAATGAGTTAAAAATAAGTATTCTATCGTATTGATAACAAGTGTCGTTTTGAAATCAACATTACATTTTAAAAAAATAGAAGCTAGTAACAATTTATTTTATTTTATTTTTTAAAAAAACCAGTTGCTGTGTACGTGGATTTTAAAAAACAGGAACAAATATTTTTAGGTCTTGATTATGTTTTATGTGTGAATAGCTATTACATTTTTTTTAGCGAATAAGTCAGCTAAATTAACTTGATTGTAAACAGTCATACCTGCAAGTGTACAATATTTATTATCAAGTTTCATAATATAATAAACCAAGGTTCTCCAAAATTGAAATGGTGATCGAACAGGTCAAGCTACTCGTTTAATGGTTCACTGGTTGAATCGATATTTAATTTATAAATACTTTTAATCATATATTATATTTCATATAATAAATAAAAATAAAAACTTTGTTATTTAAATATTTAGCTAATTTAAAACATGAGAAAATTGGCCAATGCACTCACCAAAAAATAAAAAATTGCATAAAAAATAAAAAATTGCATATATAGTAGCATATTTTTTATTGGGAAAAAAATCTTTTTTCACCCCATAACAAAGACACATTAAGTTTTTCACACCGCTCAACAAAAAGCTAAGTTTTTCACTCCAAAAAGTGCGAAGGTTATATGAAAACTGTCGCATATTCATCGCATAATTGTCCATATGCGAAGGTTATGCGAAAAACTGTCGCGTAACTGTCGCATATCAATTGCATACCACGGTGGGCACATGTTAATATGTCCACCGCTTATGTGGCATTCACAAATTGGTGATATTAATATGTTAAAAAAACTACACCACTAATATGTGAATGTCACATAAACGGTGGACATATTAACATGTGCCCCGTGAATAGGTGAACATTACTCATGATTTGACTATCTCACACAAAAAAATAGGTTATCTATTTAGGTCACACTTTAACAAAATCTTACATGATATTTGTATTTTTTAACTTCAGAGATCTTAATTTCTTTCAATGATTTCACAAGATTGAGTGAACTCAAGTCAAGTTTGTTTAGAGGAAGCGATTTATATTGTTAAAAAGTTAGAACACTATTGTAGTATAATTTTATTTCATTCGTACCAAAATGCCCACATTTTTTTTTTTTAAATAAAAAAACAC
>CACSLK010000984.1:435446-446165 GCA_902706635.1 Striga hermonthica
GAAACGGAACCGGCACAAGAAAAATACGGTTTGGGTATCAATAATCGACGGACCCGATTTCAGTTATGTCTCACTGGTTTCGGGCCTACCACGTGATTTTATCTAATGTTTGAAATTATGAATTCAAATAGACGGTTGTGGCACGAAACGTCTGGCCTGGAACCATCTCAGCCAAAGCACGAGCCCAATTCTTGTGCGGGCCTAAAACTCGTGGTCAACAGGTTTGGCCCGGGGGTTTGCAGACTTGGCCCGATATATCGATGGGACGACCCGACCCTTTATCATGTCTAACAAATCCTGACTAAACTCAACACAAAGGGATTAAAGGAGTAAATATATATAAGCATATTTGGAAACACTTTTCGAGTAGTCTGCTGGTGGTCTTATTAGAAACGAGTTTGGACAGTGGCAGGGGGTTTTGTAATGAAAATTGGGGTTTGCTCAATAATGGTTGCGGAGCTATGGGGTTTATTTCGGGGCCTGGAGTTGGCGTGGAAATTAGGATTTCGGAAAGTGGAAGCAGAAGTTGACAACGAGAGTGTTGTGTGGTTTTCACGAACTCTTGAAGACGTGCCAGGTGTGCATTCAGGTTTGGTGTTGGGTATCAAAGATCTATTGAGTCGACCTTGGCACGTGAAGGTGAATCATGTCTACCGTGAGGCGAATTTTGCAGCTGATTATTTGACTTTCTTCGCTACGGTGGGATACCATGGCTTACATGTCCCGCCAGATGAGGTCCGGCAATGACTCCATCATGATCTTATTGGTGTATCTTATTCGCGGGCAGTGTGCTCCTCAACCTGATAGGCGTTTAGCCTCTTCTTTGTACAAAAAAAAAAAAGAAAACAAAAAGATAAACAAGTTACGTTTGATGTTAAAGTGAGAATGAAATCATAGATAAATTGGTTCTCCAAAATGTCCATTCTATATATATACAAAAGATGAGAACTTTTGGAGAAGTCCATTTAGAAAATGAAAGCTTTACAAAAATACTCTCAAAAAACACATAATCTCTCCACCTAACTAACACAATTAATCTATTGTCACTGAAGTTGAAAATATTTCAAAAGAATTCAGATAATCCCTTTTGAGATACATGTTTAAATTTGAAACTAAAAAACAAGTCAATCTTGCGTTAAGAATTTCGAATGACTCAAATAGGAATTTTGTATTATTTGATGGATTAATTCCTAAAAACATGGCATTTTTTCAAATTTAAAGTTTGGATATTACTAATAAATATCTCGTCAAATGGTCATATTTATCTTGAACACATTTTGTCACACTACAAATAATATATTATGATTTAAATTTTTTACAAAAATGTTTATCTTACCAAAAACTATTCCATCTTTTTTTATGATCTTAAATTAACAAAATTTACCTTTCATTTTCTTATGTATATATAATTATTATGAATATGTATTTTTTTTATTTTTTATAAATTTAATTTATTGTATTTTATTTTTTATATGTCACATATCAATTTACTCATGTTTTAATGACTTTTTTGACATTAATATTATATATAGTATAAAATAATTTTATCGGTCTATAAATAAAATTTAAATTTATTTATTAAAACAAACATAAAACATCAAATAAAATTTTAAATTAGCTTTTAAATAAGAAAATATTTTAGTAATATAACATAAAACAACCATTTAAGCGTATTGGTCTGATAGACCCATGAAATATTAACAAACTACTAAATATTAAAAGATATTAAAAAAAAATTACAACTCGACTTAAATAAAATATGTAGACCGTTCGAATGTTATTATGATGTTGAAAACAAAAAAAATGTAAATCAAATATAATATATTTAAAATAATTAAAAAAACTTAATATATGAGAGACTAACTCTATAAATAGAAAATATAATTACACTGCAATAAGACTTAAGAAAATAGAAATTTAAATATAATTTTATATATATGATAAAAGTTCAATATTGTGACTAAATTGAGTGTGAAACAAGTTCCATGCTACACAATATCACCTTTTTTCAATTCTTTATTATTCCTTGTACATTTATTATTTATAATTTAACAATAAGAATATGAATTACTGTAGTTCCTTGTTATTATAAAAGTATCAATTTTTTCAAGTATTTGTGTAGTACACGAGTACTTTACAACTTTATATAGTCAATCAAGTTCAAGCTTACACAAGACAACCAAATTGTGGTGATAAATGCTAGGGGTTGACAGTTAAATGACATCACTGAGAGATGCAAGCTTGAAAAGAGTCCAAATAAGCCAGCCTCTGCTGGGCCGACATTGACACTAAGAGCCGACATCGACGCCGCGGAAGTTTCGGGCTTGCTGGCAAACCAGACAAGTCCTGTGACACAATTAGAATTTAGAAGTGCAAGCTATATATAATGGACAATCTCAAATGCAAGGCAGATTGGATATATAGTACACAATAGGTGACAAATATTACTCCATGTCAAATATTCATAATTTATTTGTTACCAATATGCATACTTTTAATAGAAAATGCTATATTTTAAATATATATATATATATATATATTTAAATAAAAGAGTGACATTTGTTAATGTATGTATGCATATTTATTAACAAATCTAGTATGACAGGTCTATCCGCCTAATGACAAGGTCGTCTTTCACAAGAATTTTTTATAATATATATTATCTTAGGAAAAATTATTTCATACGGGAGAATTATTATTAGAATAATATTTTGAATAGCATATGTTAATTTTATACTGATTAATATTATATTTTTTCAACAAATGAAGCACATATATTATCAGCACAAATTTCTACGTGAGGCCATTCATCTACCCGTTAGATGGAACGATCATCTATCTGTCCACCCGTTAGACGGAACGATCATCTACCCGTTAGACGGATTGATGGTGACATACTTTAAAACCTACAAATCATTGCACTTGCATATCATATTCTCTCAACCTATATGTCAAAAAATCATGCATTCCATAAATAGGTACTGCACCATAACTAAGTTATCATCTTTTTCCGCCCTACAAGGTAGTGGGGAAGACATACAAATTTGCAGTACCGATGAATTTGAATGAAATTTATACTGTTGAATTTATGGCTTATTATAATTAACGTTCGGAAAGTTGTTAGTTTTTTTTTTTTTTTTTCCAAACGAAGAACATTATATTGAAAAGCTCATAAAACAGTACATCGGTAATCAAATGATTACAAGTTCACGGGAAAGAGTAACCACTCCCCCCTCAAAGACCATCAAGGCCTATCAATATTCTGCTGTTAGTTTAGGTAAGACATCAAATCCATATTCTGTTGCCATATATGGATTCAATTGAAAATTAGGATTCAACTGAAAAATTAGCTAATCATTCGCCATCTAAATGAATGAGAACTTCAGTTATTTCGCTTTGACTTCAAGTGCCAATCCTGCATTACACACCATTCACAATCCAAACGTACCTTCGACTCAAGTTGCTTCATGAAGTCGAAGCACAACCGAAGAATCATTCAATGTTGCTTTTCCTGTCAAAAACTGAAACATACTATACGAGAAACACAAGTTTTCAAGAATTTCCACTTCCATTTCATTTGGCATCATAAAATTTTCTCGAGCCAAAACAGCTGAATGCAAAATCACTTATTAACATGTCAGTTTCTTTTTCTACTTTTCGTTTTTCCGCAAAAACCTGCCACCTGGCCAGTGAAAAATCATCGTTCTCCAAGAAAATTTGAGGGGGAAATTTATTTATAACCCACGAACGACTACATACAACAGTATAGCGTAACTGGGGATTAAAACAGCCAAAAACTGCTAAAACACTCTTTAGCCCTGAAAAAAAAAAAAGAAAAAACATCCTCAAAATGCCTGTCGACTCATAATAGCACTTGGTAACAAACAATTAGAAACTTAATACGGGTGGGTAATTTACTAATTTCATGTTAAACTGATAGAGGTTGCATAGGATTGCAAAACAGTCAAAGCTTGCTCAGTAACGGCCCTTTCTCTAGCTCTTCGAACCCAGTCATTGACCACTTCTGCTGCCTGGCTGCCTTCGAGCCCGTTTTCCAGAGTATCTGCAGCTTCACATAACTTACCCTGAGCTAACAGGCTCTCAACTCTGCTTATGAGGGACTCGATTCCCTCGCCTGATTGGTCCACCTCCTTAAACTGAACCCAGAAAGAGTTAAAATTCGGAATGAAAAATTTTGGGAATCAGTTAGGGGGCGATTGGATATGAATCTAACTTGGTTGGTTAAAGTGGGTTATTTGGAATAAAGTACATTGAGTGAATGATTTTGAATTTGAAATTAAATAATAATTAAAGTTGACGTGATGTAAATGTAGGAGAGAGATTATAGGAAGTGATAGGTAGTTAAAATTAATTATGTGAGTGGATGACTAATGAATTAAAGTTGATGTGATGTGTAAGAATGATTGATTGATATTATTTAATTAATATTTATAAAAAGTAGGAGAGTTGAGTTGAGTTGGATTTTGAGTTAGGTGATTGGATGTTAAATAACTCAACCAGTTATAACCAGTTAAGTTGGATCATAACTCATATCCAATCGCTCCCTTAGTAACAGATAATAAATAACAAAATGGTAGACCTTCAGCCAAGAAGCAATGTAAGCCAATGAGTGTGATAATATTCCGCCACCGCCTGGCGGAATTAGACTGTAATGTCTCAGTGTACTCTTCAAGGCATCAAACTGCAAGGACAGGAGATTGTTCTGATAATCTTTACCAGATAGGACAAGTAATAATACAAAGATTAGAAAACAGGCGTATACAATATTATCGAAGTAACTGTAATTTCGTTTTATACGACTTAAAAGAACATTGATAAACTTATTTATGTACCTCATTTAGCAAGTAGATGCTGCATTTACAGGTTCAACAAACAACTACCCCCTAACAGATATTGATGTATCTTCCTATGTTATCCTTTTAAATCTATTGAGTTGACTGCACCCAAACAGAGCTTAGTGCTCGGGACCATGTCACGACATTGTGAATTCCACTGGAGTAGGGGAACACAAATATGGACAATGCAGTAATAAGCTGTTGACCGCTTATTATCCTTTAGAACTACATAACTTTTGTTCCTTAAACTATCCAGCAAAACCTTTCAATATATTACTAGATATATCTAAATTCCACTGGTTCATATAATTTTTATAAAAATAACTCATCATGTAAACAATCATGCAGAAAATTGGATGAAGCGATCAATATCAATTAACAGAAGCACACTTGAGATCCTATTTTCACAAGATGCAATAAAAAATTGACAAACCTAGACTGGAAAAGGCTAGATACAATAGTTCTACTTTCCTACAACTGAAAAATAACTCCTACCATTTATGAATCTGTAATTTCATAAACCGCAGTAACCATTTTTGGCACAACTTACGGGATGTAACACAGATACTAATCTTAGCTCCTTTCCTATAGATCGCTGCCTTTCAGAACAGCAGGTTATTTGGCTTTCATATAGAGTGAAAACTAGTAGGTTATACAACATAGCAAAAAATTATGCCTCATGACGATTCCAAAGCTTTTCTTGCAGTTTTACAATACAAGAAGCAAAAAGAAAATGATATGGTACAACTTCATTCATGTAGCATGCCAAGACAGAAAAAAAAATCGATGAAAAGGTAAAATAGTTAGTAAAAATTTAATAAGCAAGATCTAAACAACTCATCCATGATTTGATAAAACGGGAGTAAAATAAAGAATTGTAACATGCCTTGTGATTCAACTGGGACTGAGTATCTGTTCCATATTTTTTAGTGTCCTCAGGGAGAGAAGATAGAACCACTTCTACTAGTGAGTCTTTGTCAATATCTTCAAGATGAGTGTGGAGGGCCTCTATTTCCTTTTGTACAGGTAGACCCTTGGACAGTGCATCTTCTAAAGCTAGTGCTCCCTGCAACACATGCGAAATGACTCTTCTCAGTTTAACAGGATTTCACAGAGGAATCATATATGTGCGTGACAATTTCAAAACTTTTCGAGATGTTTCATGACTCCTAAAAGAATAAGTACATATTGGCACAACACAAACATTTGACAGTTTCAAAACATAAAGGTGTCATGATAAAGGAAGCTGGAAAGCAGAATGTGTTTTCTTGACACGGCGCAATGTCGGAAACTTGATAACACTGATATGATCATCCCAAGTTTTCAACTAAGGATGTTCTTACTCCCGAAAAGTTGATCCTGAATGCAGATCCAGATATTTTTATGACAGAAACCATCTCAAATGGTCGGAGAGGAATGGGTGCCCAAATTGTAAGTGCGGCCTATCATATCCCTAAGACTCACACTTAGTCACTTACTATGCTGAAACTGATAAAAATGCCAAATACAGTGTAAAAAAACACTTTCGAACTTTGGTTAGTTTATACTTCTCAATATGCCGCTAAGAACACATAGCCGAGCACATTCTATACCAACAGAAAGAGGAATTTATGCCAGCTTCTTACAACACTTAACTACAGGTAATCAATGTTTTCTCATGCTTCACTTCAATGAATAGTACAAAACTAGGCTTGGTGGTAAGAGTTGCCTCAGATGTAAGAGACAAAATAATTTCTCAGAACAACTCAAAAATTATCCAGCTCCTTTAGGTACAGATCTTGGGTGATAATGAGAGGCTTATAGAGGTGAAGGTAAGCTAATCCATATCACATTTTGATAACATTCACATACTAACAAACTCAAATTAAACAGGAGAAAGTACCAAAAGCAGGGGCATGCTAAGCAGTATGTAATAGGAGTTAATATGGAATTCAAGAGACTACCAAGGCAAGCTTGTGTACAGAATGACTCTGGCGAGCTTCTTCAGACCGTGCATAAAACGCCATGCACAAAGCATTTATCTGCAGAGTATGACAACAAAAAAGTAGAATGAACACAAATTGAGGTATATTAACCGTCACTTTCCCCAGGGAAATAACAATAGCTTATGATAAACTACAAGAAGGCACTGTTATGATTTTTTGATAATATCTCGTTTGTTTTGGATGAGCACTCAGATAGTGCTCAAGTTAACGAGAAGTCACACTTCATCACATTACTTTCTAGAATCAAAACTACGCACTTCTATCTCATAGTAAAATGTTCAATACAAACATAAAAACACAGCCTCTCTAACTATGGATAAAACTGTAAAATTTGCGTACATGAGAACATAATGCACACAGATAAAAGCAAATTAAACAAAATAATATCTACATGATGTGCTGGTAATTTTATTTAACTGGGTAGTTAGCTAATAACATATGCTGATGCGATTTGGAACAAGTAGAAAATACACGTCCAATCTGTACTAAACTCAGATTTAATATTAAATCCACAAGTTTTCCATTGTGGCATCCAGTTTGTGACGAGAAAACAACAAAATTAGTTGTAGTTCAAGACTTCAAGGGCATACTAAGTTTTTTATCTCTTTAATGGATACCAACGAACACAGATAGCTGGTTTCACTCTTTCTTTACACTTTACCTAAATGAACCTAAGACCTGAACTTAGTTTTATTCGGAGAATATCGTGGTATTTGACCTACTAAGTCAACTCTCAACTACAAATTATTACTTCATTCACTATGAGCTTCATCGGGTAAAAGAATCCAACAGAATGCCAAAAATTTTCTTAAGTTGATCTTATTTTTCTAAAAGTCTTTCATTGTAAATTGCATAGTTCAATCATATTGAGATTTGAGAAGCTGACTAGAACTATAATGTTGTCAGATTTGCAGCAACTCCAATCTCTAAGAAAAACAAAAATCAGCAGGTTTCATACATTAAGATTCGCTTCAGCCATTTTCTCAATCTGGGAAGCTTTCTCACTTGCAATTGCTGCAGCCAATTCTGCTTTAGATATATCTCGCATTTGCTTCAATTTTTGTTCGACTTCCATTTCCTGCTTGAAAAAATCCCACAACATGCACTTGTTAATGAAAACAGCTGAATAGCCGTCACTTAAGAAAATAATCATCCGATTGTTACCTTTTGCTCAAGTTCTGTTCTAAGTTTGTCTTCTAGCTTTTCTTGAAGTGATCTGAGAGCAGCAGCAGCCTTAATTCTTTCTTTAGTCAATTCCTATAAATTTTCCAAGAAGCAATATGTTAGGTATCAAACAAATATACCTCTCCTCTGTAACAGTTGAATGACGGACAACCTATCTCATTGTGGGCTATCTGCGGCATACAGTTTTCAAAATAATACATTTTCCTATAAGGTTAATTTTACTCAAAGGAAGTCCATTATGATTGCTCAATTTTGCACAGAACGAATTGAGAGAAACAAAAGAGAATAAAGCTCAATTAGCATTGATGCCACTCCAAGAAGCTCATTTCCACTGCTTATGTAAATAAGATTAGAGAGAGGAAAAAAAAATGTAGAAAATATGTTCATACGGGATTGACAGGGAAAAACAAAAATAGAAGCAAAGAACCACAGGAAAAAAAATAAATAAAATTATTTAAAACCTTGTCTAGAATGGCTTCCCTCTCAGCATACATGAGTTCCCTGACCCTTGCATCCTTGAGTTCCTTTTCATACTTCTCCTGCAGAGTTTATGACGTGTTAGGAGAAACTGATAAGTAAGGTATACCAACTAATCATTATGGTACTTAAGTAAATCCTATGATAAATCATGAAAAAATTGGAAAGTAAGAATGCAATGAATAACAGAGCCATCTACACCTTTTGCTTATTACAGTAAAAAGAAAAAAAGAAAGTCGTTTACTAACTTTAATTGCTCTCTTCTCTTCAGTGTAAGTACGAGCATCCAACTCTGCTTGCCTCTCCTCAGCAGCATGTATGGCTTGCAAGAAATCGAGAACCAATTTTCCATCTTTTGCTATGTAACCATCATGAACATCCTCCATTCTTGAACTTATATCCTTTGATTTCATAAACAAATGATCAGTCATACAAAAGATTACTTTTGTACTAATAGAAAGATTTATTACTTACCTAAATCTAAACTAACCATATCTATTTTTCCAACAAATATACAGATGATATGTTAACCTTAAGTTTTTCAGAAGAAGATGCATTGTGTTCTCCAGAATCGTCTGTTAAACAGTAATCGTCAAGGAGGGAATCGACTCTTTGTGCAGCATCACCCTGAACAACGTAGCAAAAGTTGCTTCACCAGAAACTTTGGATGATTTGAGCAGATAGAAATTGACTGCAGAGTAAAGTAAATGGTGAAAAAAAAAAATATTGTTACCTCCTGCACACCTTGAATGGTGGTGTGCTCACTCGTAACAGACTTGATCTCAAAATCAGCTGTAGTTTTGTCTTCTGAGGTAGCAGTATCTTGTCCAGTTTCCATAGCCTTGACTGGCTCCCCAAAAGGCTTCGCCCCTGAACTATTCACATCAACACTCACTTCAGCCGGTTCACTAGTCACACCTTCTACTGATATGCTGCTGCTTTGAGGGGCATTAGACACATCAGTCCCTTCAAGGGTATTGACATTCTCTGAAGTCTGAACAGCCTTATCTTTGGCCTGAAAGCTTTTATCCTCTTCAGTTGTGAAACTTGCTGGGATGCTAACATCTGCATGTGTTTCAACATCTTTCTTTACATGTTCGCTATCGGAACTTGACACATCTGACTCCTGTGATCTCTTCCTGTCAATTGATTCACTTATTTCACGAGCTTCATCTGCCTCCGGCTGTTCGGGAGATGCCTGTATGTTACTGTAGCCAACCCGGGCCTTGTCAAACTCACTGATGCTTGGCGGCCTTTTGTCAATATAACTATCCAAAGCCCCAGAATAGTAAACAAATAAGAATACAGAACCCAATGCAAGACCTCCAATTAGAATGTTAGGTACACTACTTTTGGGTACATCTCCACTGTTTCCTGTATTGGGCTTCTGTGGTCCATTTGAGGAAGCAGAAAACAACCTTCTTGAAGAAAGATATGAAGGTATCTGCAAGCCCCCACCAATGCTTTTCAGGAAATTAACAAGAAAAACACTCAACTCGCTAAGAAGATATACTAGTGAATTCCAAACATGATAAACCATTTCAATCATTCGAGGAAAACTTCAAAAATATATCAAAGCAGCACAAAACAAAATGCATATAAACAATGCACCCAAAACTTTCCCTCTTCTTCACAACAGAAACAACGAGCCCATCGAAATTTACAAACCATGAGAACCAGAAAATGACGAATAATCAGAAGCGAAAGATAAGAATTCCATCCCACTCACGAGCTAAGGTTTAAGTATATCAGTATATGCTACAGAAACACAAAGCGCACATACAGTACATGTAAATAAGTGCAATAAGAATTCCATCCCACTCACGAGCTAAGGTGAAAGTATATCTGCTACAGAAACACAAAGCGCACATACAGTACATGTAAATACGTGCCTGAGTTGTGATCTGTAATGGAACCCTACGAACCGAACTACGAGACGCGAGCTGTAAAATAGACCTGCAAAGAGTAATTGCACGAGAGAGGAAAAAAAATCAAAAACAAATTGAAACAAAAATCCTCGATCTTGATGCAATAATTTAACAGAAAAGTGCAGTTCAGATGATCGGAAAATGAAACTTTGTGCATCTGTGTTGATTCGACCTGCGCAACATTGTGGAGGCTGGCTTCTGAAATTCAACAGTATGTGAGAATCAATACACCTCTGAAGAAGATGGCAAGCAAAGAGAACGAAAAATAGGAACAAAAGAGGATAATCG
>CACSLK010000984.1:447972-462556 GCA_902706635.1 Striga hermonthica
GTGGAACAAGGATTTACATTCGGATTTTGTTATTTCTCTTGGATTCAAGCTTGTTTACCGAATTCAACCGTTGAGATTTATCAATCGTAAGATTCTCTTTTTACTTAATCGATGAATATGAGTTCTTGGGCTGAGATTTCTTGTGTTGATTATATGAATATGAGTAGCTAAATTCGATTGCTAGGGATTAGGAGATCGATGTTTTGAATTTGTTTGCGATTCCCGGGCTTAAGATTGTTCACTTTGTGCGAGTTAATCTTATTAGGGTTTTCGATTATTTGTTCTTGAGTTTTGATAATTGTTGAAGAGTGACACTTCAACTTTCAATTGTTTCAATTAGATTTGATAAATTCATGCTTGATGTTGTTAATTCTAAACGGGCTAGTTGATTAATCACCCTCTAGTTCAACTTTATCGACTCTTAGAACCGAAAGGGAAGGAGCCGGTCGAAATAGGCTCGTGCAAACTAGGCTTGTTCGTAACTGTATTGCCTAGAAGTTAAATGAATTGTTAATTAGTCGTCCAAGTTTGTTCTCTTGTTACGAAAAGTTATTGAGAATGAGTACTTGAACATGCCGGTTATTCAAATCACTTAACTGAGCAATCACCTGCCCCCCTGATTGCATTTCGAACCAGAACAGATATCCCCGACTCCCTAGCTGCTTTAATCTCATTTGTTCCACGTGTTCACTTGCTATTTACCTTGCTTATTTTATTTATTCGCAGTAGTTGATAATAAAAACTATCCAAACTTTGAATTAGAATGTTTAGGATTTTTATTTCTTTTATTTTTCATTTTTGTGTTTGAATAATCGTACAAAATAATTCGGCTGACCTTCCTCGAGAGACACGACCCGGTGTCGAATCTTTTGATTTAACTCCGGAAAAATATCTACTACAAAACTCCTTTTCATACACTGATAAAGCTTGGTTCTTAGGACATAAAGCCTTGCTTAAGAAAGTTATGGGTTTTCCCTCTTGCATCAATACAGCCCCAATTCCAAATCCACTAGCATCAGTCTCTAAATGAATGGTTTAGAGAAATTAGGCAAAGCTAAAAGTGGTGCTGAGACCATAACCTCCTTTAATTTGGTAAAAGCCATTTCAACTTCTTTCCCCCACTTGAATTGGTCCTTTCTCAATAGGGTAGTTAGAGGTTTGCTTATTTCCCTATACCTTCTGATAAACCTTCTATAATAGCCTGTGAGACCCAAAAACCCCCTCAACTGCTTGGTGGTTGTAGGAACAGGCCATTGTACCATGCATTCAATTTTCTTAGGGTCAGTTGACACCCCTTCAGCTGAAATGATGTGGCCCAAGTATTCAATTATGGAATCACCAAAATGGCACTTACTCAGGTTTACATATAGAGTGTGGTCTCTCAGCAATTGTAACGTCATTCTCAAATGTTCATCCCAATTTTTACTATAGATCAATATGTCATCAAAAAAAAGACAAGAACAAATTTCCTTAGGCAATCTTTGAAAACTTGGTTCATGAGTGATTGGAAGGTAGCTGGGGCATTGCAAAGCCCAAATGGCATGACCAAAAACTCGTAGTGACCACTGTGAGTCTTGAAGACAGTGAGGTACCTGTGTGCTTCATTCATCAAAATTTGGAAATAGCCTGACCTTAGGTCAATTTTTGAAAAACACCTGTCTCCTTGTAGTTCATCCAATAGCTCCTCTATTACTATGATTGGATATTAATGCTTGATTGTAAGGTTGTTCAAATACCTGTAGTCAACACATAACCTCCATGTATGATCCTTCTTTTTCCCAAGTAAAACTGGTGAGGCAAAAGGTGATTTGCTATTTTGTATGATGCCAGACTTGAGCATTTCTTGAACAATCTCTTCAATAGTGCTCTTTTGATCATGAGACACCCTATAAGGGTATTGTTGCTTGGGTAGACTGTCTGGTTTCAAAATGATTTGATGTTCAGTGCCCCTCTCAGGAGGGAGCCCTTGGGGTTCTTATATCCTGATATTCCTTCAAGATTGGTTTTAGAATCTCCTTCCCTTCAAACTCCATAGGCTCTAGTGACAACAAATAGATCTCCTCAATCTGGTTTTCTTTCTCTAAATGCATTAAGGTAAGCAATGAGTGCTCTGAGATGAGGTGGCACTCAACCCCATTTAAATCCTATAAAGTGATTCTCCTTTCTTGCAAATTAATAGTTATTGTCATTGATTCATAGTACAACTCAATAGGAGTGCAAGTTCTCAGCCAGTCACCTCCCAGAATAATGTCACTCCCTTCACTTTGTAGTACCCTGAGTGAATATTGCATCTCTTGTCTTTGCATACTCCATTTTAGGTCATTAGCCTGTAGGTGGATAATCAAATTCTGCCCATTAGCCACCTTAACCTTTAAGGGTTTAGTTGAAGTGAGCTGGTATCCCAAAGACTTGGCAGTGGACTCTTTTATGAAACTGAGAGTACTCCAGTGTCCACTAAAATGAGTAGCCTCTGGTCCCCAATATAACCATAGAACCTCAGGGTGGTCAAACCCCCATCACCAGTCATGGCATTCAAAGATATTTGCACCTCATCAACTGCCTCACATCCACTCCTAACTCTTAAATTTTCCCCAGCTTCAGACTGAATGTAAGCTAGCTCTTCATCCTCAGTCATGATCATATAGTTTATTGTATGTTTACATCTGTGTCCAGGTACAAACCTTTCATCACAATTGTAACATAACCCCTTTTATCTTCTTGCAGCCATTTCTGATGAGGTTAGAAGTTTGGTGTTTGGTTTTTGGGGTGGATTGGTTGGTATTCTTTTGATAGGAAGAGGGTGTGATATGGTTCTTTGTGTGTTTGTACCTTGGGCATGTAAAAATGGTTTGTGGTACCCTTTGATTTTCTTGATGATAGCCTCCAAAGTATTAGTTGTTGTTAACCTAGTTTAATGGTTTGTTGGAGTGTTTTTGGTTTCAACATGTGTAGGAATGCCTGCAACTCTTCATTGAGCCCACTAATAAAGTTGGCTATAAAATAATCCTCGGAGAATTCCCCTTGATTCATCAACTGCATATATGCTTTGAGTTCCTCAAATTTCTCTACATAATCATTCTATGCCCCTGTGTGTTTCAGTTTATTGAACTATGCAATGATTTTTACCTCATTGAGTTCTTTAAACCTAGCTGACATCACCTCAACAAATTGCTGCCACCGTAGATCAAGTTGTTTAATGCTTAAGATTTGAAACCATAGGGCAGCTTTGCCTTCCAAATGCATAGAGGCTAAGGTTACTTTTTGAGTGTCAGACATGTTAGGCACTAACTTGAAATAGCTATTGCACTTTAAGATCCAAGCTCTAGGGTTTGAGCCATCAAACCTGGGGAATTCAATTTTTTATGTTGGGCTCATGAACTGGTTGTTGTTTTGCTGATGCATTCCATTGTTATTTCTGCCTCTGATGAATTGATGTTGCTTGCCTGTTGTTTGATCAGTGTGAAAATGTAGATTTGGGTGTCCCAGTATTGACTCTTCTTCATCACTAAACTTGTCTTTGTTGTTCAACATTTGCAGCTGCATGGAGGCCAAAGTGTTGGATAAATGCTCGAGTTTGTTGTTTACCTTTGATTTATGCTCCACAATTTCCTTGTTGAGTCCCTCAACAACCCCTTTTAACTGTGAGCTGATTGCTTCCAAATTCTCCCGCATTTTCAGCTCTGCAGCTTCTCTCTTAAGGATTTCAGTCTGTAGTGTTTGATCTATTCTCCTTTGTGCATCTTGTAGGTCTTTAAGCCAAGTTCCTTCAGTCATGTCCAAGGAAGGCTGGCTTTGGATACCAAATGTAATGAACTGAGATGAATTTGTATATTTTTATATGTGTTTATGATTTTCTGTAATTATGAAGATTGTAAATCTACTGTAAAAGAAGAAGAATAAGGGGGAAGATGAAGATGAGATTAGAGGGAAGAGAGAGAGAGAGAGAGAGAGAGAGAGAGAGAGAGAGAGAGAGAGAGAGAGAGAGAGAGAGAGAGAGAGAAAGAGAGAGAGAGAGAGAGAGAGAGACCAAATTGGTGCATAACAACCTTAGATTCCTTCTCAATTCATTTCCATGTTTTATGCATAACAGAAATGGACATGGCCCACTAAAATTACCCTTTACAGGTTAAAACCAAAATGCCAACAATCTAGAAATTAAAAGCAATACATGTCCCAAATTTAATTAATAGCAAATAATTAAGAAGGGTCTTCATTTGGCTTCCACGTGTGCGATCGGATTTGCTTCGAAACTCTTCTTTTGCACATCATCGATTGCGCCATGTGTTGTGCTCTCAATCTCCTTCCCCAATTCAGACAAAACCCTAACTTATGTCTCTTTCTTCTCCATTTTCCCATCCATCGTTCTCAACATTTCTTCATCAACCTTCTCCATCTTCAAACCATCCAAATCCTCAACTGAAATCAGTGTTCTCAAAGTCGCTAGGCGCCCGCTAGGCGTTCGACCAGCGCCTAGCGCCTAGAGCGCCTAGGTGGGGCCTAGGCGGGGACTAGAAATTAATATTAAATATCTAATTTTTTAAATTTATGCTATTTTTTTATTTTTCAGAAATTTATTTAAAAGCTCGTAACGAGTTTATTAGTTAGATTTATCACCTAATACTTGCAATTATAAAATTAATTAAAATCACTTTCAAGGAAAATGGAAAACAAAAAAGAAATTGTGGAAGCGTGTCAATTTTCCCTGCAAAAAGCAAAAGCAAAGTCTATAAACCCCCACACCTTTCACACCTTTCAATCCATCCATTTCCTTTATTTCTCCACTAAAGCCTCCCTTTATTGTTTATTTCATACGGTCATACCTCCTTTCTCTGCTACATTTTTGCTCTTTCACTGTTTCACAGCTCGAAGCTTCTGTTCCCACAGCAAAGCTTGAATCATGTTATGATTTCGCGTGTCCCCTCTGCTGAAGAAATGAATCTCCTATTCCCCCCATTTGCCCCCATTTTTCTCTTGTTAAGCTTCGTTTGATCATCTCTGTGATTACTGTGTGTTTTTTTTACTTGTGTATTTTTAAAGAGTTGCTTGCCAAAAATGGCAGTACCTGTATTTGGGTTTTTATTTTGTTTTTTCTTCTTCTTTAGATAGTTGAAGATCTATCGAGCCAGATTATACTTCAGATTTCTACTTTCTCCCTTAATTTGAGTTTTCCGCATATCCCCGCCTGCTGCCGCCTAAGCCCGACGAACCAGCCGAACCCGCCTAGACGCTGAGACCGCCGAGGACCGCCAAGGCCGCCTGGGCCCGACTAGGCAGCGTCGAGCCTGATTAGGCGGCGCCTAGCCCTCCTGGCTGATTTTTACGGCCGACTCGACCAAATCGTCGGCGCCGGAACGCCGCCTACCGCCTAGGCGGCCGCCTAGGGCGATTTTTCGAACAATGTAAATCCATAACACAAAGCCCTTCCCCAATCAGAAGACCACACCAAACACATCAATGGCAGAGTTCCAGCCCAAGAGTCTGACCCCGAAACTGCAAGAGAACGCCTAATGGAGTCAGGAACCATCGGGCCCAACCTCGTCCAACCGAACAACTCCACTGACACTCGAAGATCAAAACGTCCAACCAAATAGTCAGTAACAATGGTTAGAGCCTCGAGCTAATTAGTCCAGCCCGACGAGCGTCGTCCAACACCTAGAACCAAACTCGTCAACAACGAAACTGACACCCATAACCCCAGCCCTTCGAGCGCCAAGCAACACCCAGAGGTAGGTTCGTCTACAACGAGTCCGACAGCAGCCAAAACCAGAGCCGACCAACGTCCCTTACCTGAGCCGACCAATGCCCCGAACCAGCGCCGACGACCACGCCTTCGAAAACCAGAATCCTGGCCGAGAAGAACACAAATGGCCAGACAAAATCTCCGCCCCAAACCCTAGATCGGGAAAGCGTCAGAGACCGCCGCAACGGAGACACCGGAGGAAGAACAGCCGCCCGCCACTTATTCTCAGCCCCGATTGTGTATTAATTATTTTACTCACATTTATTTTTTATTCAAAATCGAACTCAATTTTAACTCAACCCCACTATATTTAATATTATTCATATAATTAAATAATACAAAATAATTATTCTTACCTATCACATCAACTTTAATTCATTATTCATCCACTCACATAATTTTAACTACCTATCATCCTCAATCATTTATCTCCTACTTTTACATCAAATCAATTTTAATTATTTTATTTTACATATTGTTTTAATACATTCTTAAAAGTCTACTAACAACGAATCATACCATATTTTTCAAAATTAACTATGGTTAACCAAAATAACTCATCTTGAAGAAATTATTTCATAAACAATCAAGCCATAAGCCATTGGCAAGTGAGGTTAGACTCAACGCTCAAGTTCGTTTGATAAATTAGTTGAACTTGAGTTTGTTTAAATTTTACTTAATTAACGAGTTGGCTCGATTGGTAAAGACGGTTAATGCTCGAAAAGGAGAATTCATTTTAGATAATTTTCTATAATTCGACTAGATAAATATTGAGTTCTCATTTGTAAAACCGATCCTGAACTTCACACGGTCCTAAGCGAAATGTATTAAATATTTCATTTGCTTGTGCTTTTTTTTTTTAAAAAAAAAAAAGCATACTATTACTAGGTATAATAGAAGCTATAAAATTTATAATATAGTTTGGTACGCAAAAGACCTCCGACCGGCAGAAAATGGCCTAAACTCGAGCTTTCTTGTCGGTAGAACTCCTGCGGACCTGCAAACTCTCACACCGGAGGGATTTTTCGGTGAAGAGGCTCCGATACTTAAACAAACACTTGTAGAAGATGAAGTGCATAAAATAGTTTTGGAATAATAGAAAATGTAATATGATAAACTGATAATAGACATACCTCACTCTGTTATATAGGGAGATGATACCTTATTGCGTGCCCGAATGGGTTGCCCAAACATCCCGAGCTTTCCAATAGTACAGCCCCAACTGCCCAGTCTCTGAATTACCCGAATTGCCCAAGTTTGTTATGCCATGTGGCCTTATCCACGTGCGACTATTAGCCACTTAAGATTTCTTTTATCTATCCATTAGTCTTTCTTATTAGACTGCCTAATAGTGCGACCAACTCGAAATCTGCTGAGGTAGAACGCTGCATGGTCCGAGACCAAGTGTTATTCTTTCTGGCCGATTTACGACCAGCCATGCCTACAGATCGAATTTCCAGCAAACCATCTGAGGGCCTTAACTCGACTTGTCGTTGTCCTCGTGAATCCATCGCTCCCTATGTTGTCTTTAACATGAAGACTCTTGGTCCTGCTTTGGTGATGTTCGACCACAGGCGGCTTTCCTAACATTCTGTTCGACCAGCCGGTTCGTTTGACTTGATAGACCGGTTTACTGGGTTTGCTCTACCAGACTCTGTTATCTTATATCATAATAATAGCTAAATTTTATATTTTAAAAATAACAAATGAAAAGGATTGATGAAATATTTTTTTTTTCTTAAAGCAAAGAATAAACGTTAAAACTATAAGAGGATGTTTGGATACAAATCTTTTTTTAAAAAAAAAAAACAAATATTTTTAACTCAATCACTTTTTTAAGTCAATTTTAACTCAACCCTAAGATCATCAATATTATCAATATAATCAAATAATATCAATCAAACATTGTTACACACCACATCAAATTTAATTCACTATTCATCAACTCACATAATCTTAACTAACCATCACTTCAAATCATCTTCCTCATACTCTTACATCAAATCGGCTTTAATTATTTTATTTTAAATATTATTTTAATAAACTCACTAACAACTAAATATACCATATTTTTCAAAATTAACCAAAGCAAACTAAAAAATCCAAACAAATCAAAAAAGTTTTATATCAAAGCATCCCCTAAACATTTATTTTACTTAAATATATATTTCAAATTCATTGGAGTATAAAATATTCAATTAAAATTTAATAATTTTTAATCGAGAAAGTAAAAAATTATTAGTGTTGATATGTAAGAAAACTAAATAATAATAAACTGAACCTCGTCTTACAATGAGTTGATTACAGTTGACTCTTCTAATGACTATTAGAAACATTATTTAACTTTGTCTCACGAAATAGTATTTTCTACATTCAAGCAAGAAGAAAAAAATTTAAAATATGAATGAAAAAAATATGAACAGTTATGTAAGAACTTATTAATTTTACTACTTAAAAAGGTAAAATTGCACTTGACATCACGACTTTATAGACTTTTGCGTTTCTGCCACCACTTTGGGACTTTGGCACTTTGATACCCAACCTTTTGATATTTTGCAAGACCAAGCATTGACCAGATTACCGGCCGACCAATGCCAACCTGTCCGGCCATTTAATCCAACGTGTCACTTACCTGGAGGACGTGTCTCGGGCAAAATAAACACCTCATCAGTGCGACGTCGTTTAACCTCTAAAAACATGTTACAAAAACAAAAAATCCCCAAAAAATCAAACACAATCCCTAATTTTCGACCCTGCCGGCGACCTTAAGCTTCGACAAGAATTTGTTCCTTCACCTCCAAAAATCACTGCAACCATGGCAAGTAGCTTGACCAACAGTGGAGCTTCGAAAGGAAGTGCAACCAGCACACAAGTCCATTGCTACCATGGAAAGGAGGCCGATTTTATGACCTCACAAACCAAGCGAAGTCCGAGTCGAAGATACTATTGTTTTCCACTTCGAAACGTAAGTTTTATAGATAGATTCAACCTTGATTTTTTAGTTTTTAGAATTAATTTGAACATGATGGACATTTATGGATTTTGCCCTAATTTTTTAGGATTTTGCCCTATTTATTTTTTATTTTTTAATTCTGCATCATATTATGTTGATAATTGTAATCTGATGATTGTATTGCAACATAATGATTGCAAGTTCTTTTTGTGGTTTGATCTTGAGATGCTAGCATTTCAAAAGTTGCTTTTTTGAAGTTGAAGAATGAAAATAAAGTTTTGGGTGATGAATTGAAATGCAAAGAAGAGAAGGTCAATGTGATAATCTCAAGACTGAAAACCCTAGAGAGAGAGATGTTGGAGCTGCAGGTGAAACATGCTAAATTGGAGGAGATAATAGACACACTTGTTAAGAAGGAGAAGTTTCCAACTTCAATTTTTATGTTCATTGTGGCATGTTTGTTCTTCTGTTGGTGTTGGAGTAGGTGCAAGATAATGTGACTTTGGTTGTGTTGAGAAAGTTGATGAAATATGTTGTGTTTTAGTATATTGTTGACATGTTTGTTAGTTCGTTTACATAGTGTGACTTTAACCAAAATAAGGCTATGGCCTGTGACAATAAGTAACAAACTATCCACATAGTATTGACATAATTAAAAACATAAAGATAAACAAAAACACCAAAGAATACTGAAGAGCAACAAACTATCCATGTGTTTTTTTTATTAAAACCAACAAAAACATCACTTATGTACACACATACAATCAAAAACCATCAACTTTGTCCACACATCCAACCAAAAGCATAATATTTGTCCAAACATCCAAGCAAAACCAAATATCAACACAAGAAACAAGATACACAATTGTTTGTGACCAAACATCCCAAGAACCAACATCTAACAAATGTTATTTGTCCAAAACCCAAACATCCATTGAACTAACTGGCTGCGCCAATGGTGTGACCTCTGCCACTTTTAGTCCTTCCTCTGCCACTTCTACCAGGTCCTCTATGTGAGCTACTTCCACTGGCACTAGTACTGCCACTACTCCCACCTCTAGCAGATGAGCCTCCATGAACAAGATGAACTCTTCTAGCAGTGGATATCTGTTGAAACATTTATTCCAAATATAAACAGGACATCATACAAAACATGACTACAATGAAAATTTATACCAGTCTGCTCATGTAAAGATAAATTTTATACCCTCATGTAAATATTGTCAGTTTGCTGAGACACCAATACTCCATAACATTTTTTTGCCTGTCATAAAAATAAAAATATTATAATGTTCACCAATGAAGATTAAAAGAGCAAAATTAGAAAATATAAAACTTACCAAATTTCGTTCTTTATGTATTTAACTCCCATGATTATGTAAAGTCGGTTCAGTCTGAGTTAACCTGGGAGATTTCCTAATTGGTTGCTTCATAGAAGATTGAGAAGCAGGTGGAGGAGCTGTTTCAACTGGGGCATTATCAGATGTATAGGCTGGTGGAGGATTCTCAGATGCAGAGGGTTGTGGCACTAAATTCTGAGGTCGTGGTGATTTTCTTCTTGGTTCTTTCTTCTTCATTTGACTCTGCATAAAACATAATATAATAGAGATTATATTTTTCAATTCACTAATTATAATTTTGAATACAATTTGAAAGATCAATTCACTTTATCTTTTTTGGGTTCTGAACTTAGGCATTAGAGCAAGTCTTCCTATTATGTCCAGTTTGAAAGCAATTTTGGCAAGTCATTTGCAGTCTAAACCTTTTTAGCTTTGTGTTACTCCTTGTCTCCTCCTCAGGAGCTCTTTTTCTTGCATTTTTCTTTGGTCTCCCAGGCATCCTTCTAAGAGTAGGTAGTTTGATTGGATAACCAACAGCTTTAGGCCACATTTTCTTTCCATTCAGAGGCTCCAGTCCTTTTGAATAAGTTGCAATATACCTCTCAACATAGTAATAAGGATGCACATAGTCTGTGACATCATGCTTCATATTGTTGCACATGCATGAACACAAGGGATCCCACTAACATCCCAAGATCTGTATGTACATGTCATCTCTCTCAAGGATACAACAAACTGATCTTCTAACAACTGAACTTAGAATTTTTCTCCTAAGGCTGGCTTGGTAATACAAAGCCTACTCTTATACCTATTGTCCTCAACCTTAACTCTAGTCTTAGGACAGATCTTATTAGTGATGCCACAAATCAACTTAAGCTTATCATGTTGCCTCTCCATGACATAACTTCTAATACTTTCTAGCATCTGCACAATGAGTTCCTTTCTAGCCTTCACAACGGTACTATTAAATGTTTCACAAACATTATTCAAAATCATATCACACTTAGGAGATTCTGAAATAAAACACTTACAGAACCTAAAAGTCTCTCTTGCAAAGTCATTAAAGGCACTCTCTTCTACTGCCTTCAAATCCTCAAGTGCTTCCCTGTATTCAACCTCATATGTGCTATGCACAAGCTTCCAAAAGCAATTCTTCAAAGTCTGCCCCTTGTGAGTTTTTTTCCAGTTCATGTACACATGCTGAGCATAGGTAAAAGATTGAACAGATTTGTGTTCAATACAGAAAAATATGGGATATGGAAAAGAGGTTTTTGTTTGTTTAGGGGTGTGTTGATAGAGTGAATTTAATTGGAATAAAATAGTTTTGGATTGAATTGTTATGGATTTTTCAGTGTCTTGTTTATTTGACTGGATTGATAGTTTAATGTGAGTTTGTTGTGAGTCAGTGCTAGGGATATTAAAAGGTTTGAATTGGGACTTAAAATTGGGATTCCCTTGATTAATTATTGAGGGTGAGTTTTATGCCTTATTTTATACATTTAACTCTGTGTGGTGGTTTCAAATAGGAAAAGAATAAATTTGAAGGGAAAAGAATTGTGTTGTGATTTTTCTGTTGTTACTGTGGAATAAGGTGAAAATTGGGTGGTCCTTTAAAATTCAATATTTGAAATTAAGGGGCGTTGCTTTAAAATTGAGTTTGTTGGTGAAGGTGTTTAATTGGGGTCGGATGATTTATAATCTTGTTTTTTTTTTTTAATTATTATTTATTTAGTGTGATGTGGTTTGTAGAAGGACCTTAACGTTTGTGTGTAGACACTCTGATGATTGTGTTGATATGATCTATTTGCCAAGCTATGTGTGATTTCATTTTCTCGAGTTTTATTGTTGATATATAATTCTCCCAGTGGTAATTTGATGGACCTTTTGTTATATACAAATGTGCTTCAGAAATTTTCTCGCATGATTGTTATAGGTGTTTTGGTAATATATTTTGTGATTCGATAATGAAGATGGCGAACTTGTGAGTAGTGATTCAGTGTTTGAGTTGTGGTATAATTCAGTGTTAATCAACTCTCAAAATCGCAGATTGATTTGTAGCTGCCAAAGATGAGAAACATGACCCCTCAATTGACTGTCCCGTTGTGGCTCAAGTCGTGGCTAAAGTCGAAGCTACAGCTGAAGTGGAAGCTCGGGAAGCTGAGGCAACTGAGGCTGATGCCAAGGTTGTACAGGCTTTTGCGGAGGCCGCTTTAAAGACACTTAAGAGGATGAAATAGTTTGGTTAAAGTGCGACGTTTGTTTGGTAGTTATTTCTTCATTCCCTCTCATTTAACTTACGTCTGCAGCAAAAAGAGGAGCTCAGATCTGACGCTATGTTGTTGGGCTCTAATCTCTTTGTCAGGATGAATGGAACTCCAAAAGGCTCATACTCATTGAACTTCAGGGTTCGCTTACCTCAAGAGTTTCTATATTGCTAAATGGACATAGTTTATTTACAGACCCGTGACCATAGTGTCTCGATTAGCTTCAAGCCCGTGAGCATAGGAATGAAATTAATGTCACTAATTACATTTCCAACCATTTAGCATTTGATTTCCTAAATCAAAACTAGGTTCTATAAATGGATGTTTGATTTATGAATTGAATTGTAGTGATAAAAAGTTAAATTATATACTCCAAACTATATTGTTTGTTCGAACGAAAGATTTTTGTGTGCAAAAGAAAAATCAAGCGGGTTTAGTTTTTATATCGTTTGTAATAGTTTCATTGTGACACTATGGTGTATATATCATTAAATTTCTCCTTTTGACCCTGAAAAATTGGTAAAAAAAAAATTATTATCCGTCGGTACATATTAGATTATGTCCAGATAGGAATGAAATTAATGTCATTAATTACATTTTCAACCATTTAGAATTTGATTTTCTAAATTAAATTAGGTTCTATAAATGTATGTTTGATATTTAAATTGAATTGTAGTGATAAAAAGTTAAATTATTTACTCGTAACAATATTGTTTGTTCGAACGAAAGATTTTTCTGTGCAAAAGCAAAATCAAGCGGGTTCAATTTTTATATCCTTTGTAATAGTTTCAATGTGACACTTTGATGTATATATCATTAATTTATTCTTTTTACCCCAAAAAATTGGTAAAAAAATTATTATCTGTCGGTACATACTATATAAGATTATGTCCAGATAGGAATGAAATTAATGTCATTAATTACATTTTCAACCATTTAGCATTTGATTTCCTAAATCAAAACTAGGTTCTATAAATGGATGTTTAATTTTTGAATTGAATTGTAGTGATAAAAAGTTAAATTATATACTCTTAACAATCTTGTTTGTTCGAACGAAAGATTTTTGCGTGCAAAAGCAAAATCAAGCGGGTTCAGTTTTTATATCCTTTGTAATAGTTTCAATGTGACACTTTGATGTATATATCATTAACTTTCTCCTTTTTACCACGAAAAATTGGTAAAAAAATAAGATTATTATCTGTCGGTACATATAATATTATGTCCAGATAGGAATGAAATTAATGTCATTAATTATATTTTCAACCATTTAGCATTTGATTTCCTTAATCAAAACTAGGTTCTATAAATGGATGTTTGATTTTTGAATTGAATCGTAGTAATAAAAAGTTAAATTATATACTTGTAACAATATTGTTTAAAGGTTGAATTGCAGTAATAAAAAGTGGGCTAAATTGTGTTTTTAGTCCTGCTGGTGTAACGTCTTAGCAATCTTAGTCTTAAGGTCCTAACATTTCGTCTTTGGATCCTGTAATTTAATATTTTACTGCAATGTCAGTCATTTGATGACTGAAATTGTAATAAATTTCCAATTTATATCTTTTGGATATATTTTTTATTAACAATTTAAACCATGTAATTTAAATTTTTATTTTGATCTCAATCATAATATTTTGCTGCAACATCAGTCCTTTGACCAAAAGACGAAAAGTTGAAACTTTGGGACTAAAATTACTATAATGTTATTTTGAGTGATTATTTTGAGTTATTGATAGTTAGTCGAGTTTCTAATGGGATAAAGACTCCAAAATTATAGGGTTTAATTATTGATGATTGAATATGTTATTTTGAGTGATTATTTTGAGTTATTGATAGTTAGTCGAGTTAATCTTTCTGTTAATTGATGTAGCAGAAAATTAATATATTATAAAATTTTAGGCGGGATTCTTCTAAAATATTTTTTCTAAAAAAAAAAAATCCTTTATTGGTAAAATACGAAAAAATGAGCAAAAATTTTACATATTATTTTTGTATTTTTCCTTCTCTCTATTATATAGTAATAAATATTTTTATTGATTTTTTCTTTCTTTTTTTTTTTGGTACAGGGACCTTTCGGTTTTCGAATCTACATGAAAACCGACTAATCCGAATCGAGCCGTGTAGATTTTTTCTTTTGAAATTTGATGGTTTTCATAGTACGAATTTGGCTGAAAAATTAGACTGAATTTTGGGCTTAAAGTTTGGTTTGACCGCATTGATACCATTTAAAAATTTAAAAGGGAACAAAGATAAACAATAAAGCGTCCATTTTGAAGGCAGAATATTTAAG
>CACSLK010000984.1:495987-506823 GCA_902706635.1 Striga hermonthica
AATTGAAGTGGCCCTCACTTCACACTTATATAGGTGACCTCTCTGTCAAGAGTATCATGTATTACTCCACCTTTAAAAGGTTAGGGATTCATTAAAAGTCCATACGACTTACCCTCACCACAATTAACATGTAATCTTGCACTTGGATTGCTTTAGGGAATAGATTTGGACATTCTAATGTTCCAAGTGCTTAGCTGAATTTTCATAGTTTAGTTTTCCCCTTGAACCAAGTTTATGGGATCTCCATTCAGCAAGGTAGGGTTACCACTATGATCATTCTTTTCATTGTGGATTTTTAATCCCATTCCATCTAGCAGTATTCCCAATGATCTCTATTCAATCCTTTAGTAAAAGGATCAGCCAAATTTTCCTTAGACTTTACGTAGTCAATGGAAATAATACAATTTGTGATCAATTGGCGAACGGTATTATGTCTACGACGAATATGTTTAGACTTACCGTTGTACATGTTACTTTGCGCCCTTCCTATAGCGGCTTGGCTATCACAGTGAATCATCACAGGCGGCAAAGGTTTATTCCAACATGGAATATCGGATAAGAAGTTTCGAAGCCACTCGGCTTCTTCACTAGCTTTATCTAAAGCGATGAACTCCAACTCCATGGTTGACCGAGCTATACAAGTTTGTTTTGTGGACTTCCACGAAACAGCTCCTCCTCCGATACAGAAGACATATCCACTTGTGGAGTGAGAATCTCTCGAATCTGATATCCAGCTTGCATCACAGTACCCTTCAAGTACTGCTGGATATCTCGAGTATTTTAGCCCGTATTCAAGGGTGTACTTTAAGTACTTCAGTACCCTTTTCAAAGCATTCCAAGTTGCGGCTGTGATCGAGAAACTGCCGCCGGGTTGGAAAGACTTCAAGAACTACCTCAAGCACAAGAGGAAGGAGATGAGTCTTGAAGACCTGGTTGTTCGTCTTCGCATTGAAGAGGACAATCGGAAGTCTTCGGGGAAGGCCCCTATGATAGAAGCTCGTGCAAACTTGCTGGAGCAAGGGAACTCGAGCAAAAGGAAGTCCCTTAACAAAGGGAAGCAGCAGTCTGCCAAAGTGTGGAAATTTACCGGTAATTGCCACAACTGTGGAAAGCCGAACCATATGGCTAAGGACTGCAGGAAGCCTAAAAAGGCTGGTCTGAAGAAGGCACAACATGGTGCCCTCATTGCTGAACACGACCTTGTGCCGAGTGAACTAACCGACATGAGCAACTTAAGCAACTTAATTCGGTTGGGATCTGTCCAGACAAATTATTACTTGAAAGATTAAGCAACTTAAGCCTCCCCCAGTTACCGATATTGGATGGTAATTCGCCATTTAAGGCATTATTCGAAAGGTCGAGAGACTTCATAGGTAGAATAGTAGGAATAAGCAATAGCTTAGTCGTATGAGAGTCCTGGATAGGAATTGGCCCAGTCAAATGATTGTCGGACAAGTTCAGATTTGTGATGGTGACCGAAGTTAAGAAGCTATGTGGGATTGGGCCATCAAATCTGTTAGAGCTCAGATCAACAGTGACGAGTTTGTGCCCCAATGTTAAAGGCAACGGCCCCTCTAAAGAATTGTTACGAATACTGAACAAAGTCATTTTTTCGAAATGAGTCAAGCTGGGAAGGCTTCCCCTCAAGCCATTGGAGCTCAAGTCTAAAGCTTCCAGATTGTGGTTCCAATTTTTCATAACAGACATGTCGTCGGATAGAAGATTTCTGCTAAGATCAATAAACAGACAATATCCTAATGATGGCGGCAAGGAACCGGAGATTGAGTTTGATGAGAGGTTGGGAGTAACCAAAGTTGTGGAGTTGATCTCCGGAATGGGACCTGAATATGTATAATGTAAATAGTAAGTCCTTCAGAGAAACCATTGATTCGAAAATTGAAATGACAGTATAATGTGTGTTCAAAATTGAAAAGTTGGCAAACATGCATACATGAATTGAATAAAATTCATTGCTGAAATCCATTTCAAAATTTAATCAAATTTGGTCCTTTTTATTCAGAACATGGATTAAAATGTGATTAAAAAACGACCAAATTTGATTAAATTTTGAAATTATATGACCAATTTTGAAAGTGGTCAATATCGGAGTGATTTTTTAGACTGTGGCCAAATTATAGAACCAATTATGAAATTATCCCACATTATACATGTAGAGGACGAACGATGGAGATACACACCATAAGCAAAAAATATGCTTCATCACATAAAAAGAACCCATTTTAGGAAAAGGCCAACAAGTTTCAGTTAATTGAATATGCACTATATAAGCAACAAAAAAATAAAAAACCAAAAAACACAAGCATATTAACACACAAACATATATATATAACAAACCCTTTTGAAAAGTGATCAAGCGTGGTTCTTTAAGGTACTTTAATCTTCATCAACAAAAGCATTATGATAATGCAATTACATACACATTAATTGTTGATATTGCTTAAAAGTTTTCTTTCAAATTTCGATGTTTGATTTATAGTTACGCGGCATGACGCATGCGTAATGTGTTTATGATGCGATTTATCGGGATTTTTTTGAAAACGTAGCTCTAGGGTTATACTACGAGTAATTCAATTGAAGTTCGATCGATTATTTCTGTATTTTCTAAAATTCGACCAATTCGAGAACAATGTAGATGATGAAAATTTGAGACGATGGCATGTTAATTTCTAGTCGGAATCAATTTTTAGGAATTCTATTTAAAAACCAACATGCTATCTACGAATTTCCCATAAAATTTTCGATCAAAATTCAAATTTTCGGAGCCAAAATTGTCGTCAATTTGGTTAATATTTAAAATTATAGTCCAATTCGTCATCCCTTTATTAACTACTGGACTCTAGAAACTAGAGGGTGTGAATGTTTCTTAATTTCATACTAATTTTTTTTTTTTTTTTTTTTTACTATTGTCAATGTTTTAGAATGGAAATATACATTCGAACCATGGCTAATCACTTGATTAAGCCAGTGATTATTTCCTTAATTGTTGTGATGAGTATTAATCATCAATTAGTCTATGCCCAAAATCCCAATGGAATTAGCATCACCAATGTGGCAAATGCAGAGGCAAGGGGAGCAGGTATTATTTACATATATATTTATGGGGTTTTTTCAATACAAGGCCCGAAAGATAGGTAAACTATCAATTCGGGACCTGAAAGATTTTTTTTTTCAATTTGGGACCTGAATGTTATAAAACTATCAAATTAAGTCCTACAATTCGGGACCTGAATGTTATAATTGTAGGACTTAATTTGATAGTTTTATAACATTCAGGTCCTGAATTGAGAAAAAAAATCTTTCAGACCCCGAATTGATAGTTTACCTATCTTTCAGGCCTTGTATTGAAAAAAAATCCTATTTTTATTTATTTATATTTTTGACTAATTTGTAATGTGTAATTTTTTATTTTTATTTTTTTTGATAAAATGCAACATGAACGTCATGAACATTGCAAACTCTCGTACACCTTCATCATACAATTAATTATCCGAAAAAATTGAACACGTACGTGTATACATGGTCAAGATGAAGGAGATGTTGCAAATTATGAATGTTTTTTAAGTTCAGATTGCATTTTACCGAGAAAAAACACGTATAGTGCAAGTTGCGAATTAGCGAAATTACAATTAATTTCGATATTACACTAATTAATTAATATATTTATGTTCATTAAGTAAAAATATATTTGTTTTTTCATATTGTGTTTTGTAGTTTGTAATGATGGAAGTCCAGCAGCTTACTATTATGATCCAGGATTTGGGGATGGAGCCAACAGTTGGGTTGTTTTTATGAAAGTGAGCTAACACAAACATATCAAATAATACTTCAAAGACCATACAAGAATAATAATTTTTAGTGACGATAATTTTTGTCGCTATGTCGTCACAAAAAATACCGTCACAATAAGAGGTATTATTGTGACGAAATTCGAACATATAGCAACAATATTAGGACATTATTAGCGACGGTATATTTTCAGACGACATAGCGACAAAAATTACCGTCACTAAAAATGATTATTCTTGTAGTATATATAGTTCTTTTTATTTATTTTTTATGATATTTTTCTTTTTGTAATTGTGTAATTTGAGGTTTTGATTGCAGGGTGGAGGTTGGTGTGGCTCAGATAGTTTGTGTAGAACAAGACTCGATCGATTTATGGGCAGCAGTGCACATAATGAAAAAATAACGACTTTTGGACAAATACATAGCAGAAACGCAACGGAAAATCCAGGTAATTGTTACGTAACACAGAAAAATTATGCAAACGAATTCGCACTACACGTCTCGAGTTCAAATATGTGTGTTATATGTCGATCGAGGATTGTTTCTTTGGTTGGGGCATCAATGCCATGCGAAAATATGAGAAAAAAGTTTCAACGATGCATTGAAATTAGGCTAAATTGCAATTTTTGTCTTGTTAGGTTAGGAAAGTAGCGATTTAAGTCCCTGACTGGAGTAATATATATAACAATTTAAGCCTTGTATTTTAATTTTTTCTGCAATTTTTAGTCATTTTAACTGTCAAAATAGGTCATTTTGACGTGCAACAAAATTTTAAATTACGAGACGTAATTTGCTAATCAAATCCATTCCTTGTAAATCAAGAATTTTGACGACCAAACACCGAAATTGCAACAAAAGTTTAAATTACAAGACTTAAAACATTATATGTCACTCCAATTAGACCTAAATTGCTACCTCCATAATCTAATAGGACCAAATTTGCAATTTCAGCTTTGAAATTATACTATAAATAGTTGTAAAAAAAACATATCAAAATTCACCAACTAATAGTCAAAATAATCAGAGTAGTTGAGTTTTCATATTTGAAAAACGACACACAGTTGATCTTTCATACTATTCTCCTTAAATAAATATATAATTTTACTAATCAATGATTTTAATTATTTGTGTTTGGACATTCTCAGATTTCTACAATTGGAACAGAGTTATGGTAGTATATTGTGATAGTTCATCGTTCATGGGAACCGTTGATCACAACAGTTCGACCCCGGGAGCCGTTGATCAGAACGGTAAAGACAATCGCGTAAGTCTTATAATCACACATACATCTATTTTTCTACCGTTAATTTGCTGGATTTTTTTAATTTCATACTATCAACGTATTTATAAAAATTAATAATTTAATTCTATTTTTTTTTTAATTTCTCTTGCAGAGCATCTTAGGTAGGGGTGCCCTGATTTTTGATGTTGTAATGGAAGAATTGCTACAAAAGGGAATGGCCAATGCAACCAATGTAAGCCATAATATGACTATATATTTTAAATATTGCACATATATAGAAAAAGTTGGAGATTTAGCACCAAATTGAGAAATAGTCTGGTAATTGCATTGATTTTACAAAAACACCATGTAAACTGCGAAAAAACTGACTTTTAGTGGCAAAAGCCGGTCAATTTGACCAGCTTTTGAGTTTGATATATTAGTCGATTGTCACGTGTACCAAAAAAAAAAACAATATCTATGTCAACAAACTTGTCACATGGACCGGCTTTTGCCGGTGAAATGACCAAAAGTCAGGTTTTTTTGCAGTTACAGGGTATTTTGTAAAGTCAACGCGATCACCAGACTATTTCTCAATAAGGAAATAAGGAGTCAGTTACGGACAAAAATCTCAAATTTTCATATATATATATATATATATGAAACTATATAATTATTTTGAGATATTTATCATAATTAGGATTGTTATTTCCTATATATATATTTATCATATATAGGTTCTATTTTCCGGTGGCTCGGCCGGTGGATTGGCGGCCCTCTTGCACTGTGATGGCTTTCGGGAACTTTTTCCGAGCAGCACTACAGTAAAATGCGTCGTTGATTCCGGTTTCTTTATCCACGCGTACTACTTTTACTTATAATTCAATTTTATTTGACGATGGAAAAAAATAATATATGTTGAAATTATTATTATTAATAATAATAATAATAATAATAATAATAATAATTTAATTTTTTTGTGCTTGCAATTAATTTGCTAATAATTAACAGACCAAAACTCCGTGGAGCTGAAAAGAGAGCCAACATGTTTGCCACAATTGCTCAATATCATGTACGTTATTAATTTGCACTTTTTTGCTTCAAAATAATATTTTATTTTTACATTATTCCATTTATGCTTGTTTTGTACTATGTTTTTTTAATATAAACATATTCTGCCGTGACACAAAATATATAAAAAGTATTAGTCCAGATTAAAATTTTATTTTGTTAGAAAATTAACATGAAGCTCTACGAAAATGAAATAATTCCACATGGAATTAATATTTTATTTTAAATAAGGTAAATTGTTACGAGGAAGTTTGAGATTTATATGTTTATTTATTTATTTATTTTGTACAGGGATTTACTGATAAATTGCCTCCATCATGCACTTCAAAAAGGAATGCAAGTTTGGTAAGTTAATAAACAAAATAGGATTATAATAAGCGACTCAGAAGCATAGTTTTGAAAACCGGACTGTATCAGCGAGTATGATCGAGACTCGATCACTTGAGCGATCGATTTTGATCTTCACCGAAAAACACCGTTTGCCAAAAAAAAATCGAGTCTTTGACTAGTCGACTTAATCAAAACCGGTCAGTCGTACTGGTTCAATTGTTTTTCTTTTTTTTTTTCTTTAACGAAAACAATTTAAATATATAAAAAAATACATATCTAAATATTTTAGATATGTATAAATTATTATATTAGCTAGTTTAGGCATTCAAATGTTTTAAAGTGCCCAAATATATAACTAATGATGCTTTTTCTATAATAAAGTTATTAGTATTTAAAACTCAATATAATATCTTAAAAAATCACTAATTAAATAACAATCCAACTGATTTAACCACCGGTCAGACCTATCACTCTATCCTTAGGTGACCGGTCATTCTTTTTTTTTTTCGAAACGACAGGTAACCGGTCATTCACTGACATATACTTTTTGTTTCCTGAAAATACAGTGCGTTTTCCCTGAATATATTGTAAGAGATGTTAAGACACCACTCTTTTTGTTGGAAACCAAATTCGATACTTATCAGGTATATATTTTATGTTTGCATAATATTTCACATTTCAAACAAAATAAAATAAAATAAAATAATTTCATTTTCTAAGTCATACATATAACTATTTATTTATTTATTTATTTATTTATTGCAGATAGGAAATCTTTACCTATCAGATGACAAAAACACTATTATTAAAGCATGCTCGGAAAATTTCACTCTTTGCACACCTTCTCATTTCCAAATGATGAGAGGTACTTCTTCTTCTTCTTCTTTTTTTTTTTCATTCATTTTCTTTCTTTCTTCCTTGTGCATAATTTTGTCTGCATAATTTATTTCAGATTATGGTTCGGCCGTTGTCGAATTGTTGCAAGAAATCCGAGACACTTCATCAATAGGAATGTTCGTTCACCCGTGTTTGCGCCATGGCCACTTCAGTTCGAATCTTAGATGGGGTGCATCGTATAAGTTGAAAAATAAAGTAAGATCGATACTCATATACATATATATATATATATATATATATATATGCATGTGGGCAAATATGCGTTTTTAGTGCTGTTGGTTTAACGACATATATGGCAATTTTAGTCTCAATGTTCTAATTTTTTGCTTTTTTGTCATGTGATTTCATATTTTACTGCATTTTCAGTCTTTCAAATTGCAACAATATCTTAACTACATTACTTAAATTGCAACAAAATTTTAAATTCCAATACTTAAATTGCTAAAAAAAAAAAAATCATCCCAAAGATGAAAATTAGGGATTTTTTTTGCAAATTTGCAGCAAAATATTAAATCACATGAAAGGCAAATTATTAGAATCTTGGGACTAAAATTGTTATAGTGTTAAAACAGCATGACTAAAAATGCAATATAGCCTATATATGTGCATACATTTTACTTAATTCTTCTTTTTTTTAATCTTATATAGAACATTACAAAATATTTCTTGCATTATGACCTTATTACATATATAAATGGTGATATATATATTCATTTACACACATTAGGGAGAGCTTTTGAGATTATATATAATGTGATTTATGTATTTTGTTAATTTATGTTATGTTTACTTCTTCCTTTGCTAGAAAATTTATGTAATGTGTTCAATATCTTGTAGTTTCATTAATTAATTGCTTACTCAAAATGTGAATTGCTATTGATTTGCAGACAATTGCAGAAGCTGTTGGTGATTGGTACAACGATCGGGACTGCACTACATTTCAAGAAATCGACACCGAACATGAATTTCCTCTAAATACAGACTGCACAAAACTTCCGAATATCATGTAAAAATCATTGGATTGATTTTTACCGGCGATATATATATATATATATATATTCATCAAACATTTAAATTTCAAGATCACCAAAAAAAATTGTAAGCAAAAGGGAAAATGATCATCTGGTTTGTGTATGTGAGCTTGTCTTTCTATGGATATGAATCCATTACATGCATATTGTGACTAGTCAATGTACTAATTATATATAAATTGGTAGTTGATTCATCTTTCGAGACTCGATAAAACTTTTTTTATTTTCTCATAACTAACATGTATTTCTCACAATGTTAACATTATTTATCAATATTGACGAGTCGAACTCCAGCCTTAACAAGCTCAATTATAAAGAATTCTATTTCGAGCTTTAATAAGACGAGCCGACCCAAGCTCACAAGCAGATCGTTTCATTTAATAACTATTATAATCATACAAATTCATGGCAATGACAAATCAATCTCTTACATAAAATGGATAATAACAAAGTAATGTCCTAAACTATAGAGCTAATCTCCGAGGAAGTCTCCTCCATCCCTCTCTTTTTGGCTGCAAACATATATAAATACAAATTTATCACAAAAGTCCATACAAAATAAAAGTGCACAATGTCTAATTTTTCACCAATGTATATAATATTGAGGAGAAACCAATTTCTTGAACTTTAAACATTATAAAACATATCCTTGTGCAAAAAAAAAAAAAAAANAAAAAAAAAAAAAAAAATAAAAATAAAAATAAAATAAAATAAAAATAAAAATAAAAAATTACATCCTAGTACTATTATTTATACGAAATTTCAATTTGATCTTCCAAGATATGGCGAAGTCACAAATAGCCCATACGGCCGTTTTCATATTTCTCATCACGATCTTTTTCATAGGTTTTGATCTAATTATAAGCACATCAAATGACTAACATTAATTCGAGAAATCACTACAAGAAAATGATGAAATTCCAACGGAAATATATTTCAAAAGAATTATTCCAACGGCAATTCCAACAGATATTTCAATACTATTATTTCCGTTGGAATTTTTCAATGGATTCCAACGGAAATTCCAACGAAAATATTCCGTTGGAATGGGTTTTCCATTGGAATTTCCGTTGGATTTTGATGATTCCAACGGTGGATTTTCCAACGGGGGTGGAAAAAAAATTCCAACGGAATTTGCATATTCTAACGGAAATTCCTACGGTACAAAGCCGTTGGAATTATAGCCGTTGGAATCATCAAATTCCATCTAAAATTCCAATGGAAAACACATTCTAACGGAATATTTCCGTTGGAATTTCTGTTGGAACTATTCCAACGGAAGCTATTCGGGCAAATTCTATAAAAGTACCTAGACCCCTTTTCAACTTCCAGTTCAGTCCCTTCCTCTAATTTTCTTCCACTTTACTCCCTCCCACTTGCAATAAAATAATAACCCTCTTAGTATTCCCACAATACCCTTATCTTTATTCAAGTCCAGAAAATTAGTACCAGTTTATTTTGAAATCATACCACTTTAATAAGAGAATAGTACCCACTTTATTAATACGTAGTACCAAGCTTTTGTGCCTGAATTTTCCACTTAAAGAGTTCCCACAATAAAATGAACAATACCAGGCCCAACATGCTTCCGTAAAATTAAATAACTCCATAATTTTCGTACCTTTTTTGACCAAAATGGTTCCGAGTGAGATGGGTTGCAATTCCACCAGTCAGAAAATTAGTGCCCCTAGTTCCTTTCACGGACGGCTCCTCACCGTCTAACTTCACCAATGGGAAGATGAACTACAAGTTATCCGACTCCTTCAGATACCACTCAGCACAGCCTTGGTTCGTTTCCTACTCCAGGCGTACAGATACTTAATTATGGAGATAGATGAAAATTACGACAACATGTTGTGAAGCAAAAGCCTCTTTTTTATTAAGAACTCAAAGTGATTTTATTACATAAGTAATCTCCTTAAGGGAGGAGAAAACCTTTTAGCCTCTCATAATAGAGGCAAACACTCGTACACACATAAAAATTACAAAGAAAATTAAAAGACACACAAGCCCACACACTATTATTACAGAGAATTTTATTTTGATGAGAAAACTGAAGAGGATGTTCGATGTCTTCTGTTTCCTCCAAATCTTGTATTTATAGAGGTCTTGGAGTCCTCTATTATTGCTTGTACCAACCGGTAGGTAAATGCCTTGTGGTCTTCACATGTTGATGGGTCCGGTTTGGAGAATTATTGAACCCACTTTCCTCTGTCGGTCACATGGTGTATGTGGAGCTGACTCGGAAAAACTTGTCTTTTCCTTTGGTGGAGGAATCTTTCTTTTTCTCTTGTCCTGCCATTAAATTGCTCGTGGGCCTCCCTGTCTGATAAATCTTAATCAGACTCGTCTTCTTTTGAATTTTTTAAATTCCGGTTTTTTGGAATTCCCTTTTTCTCCGGTTTGTCTTTCTGGCCGGGTCTTTCCCGTTTCATCGGAAATAATTTTCCGAACAGTGGCTTCTCTTGAATTGCACAA
>CACSLK010000984.1:507523-524375 GCA_902706635.1 Striga hermonthica
CTTGCACAATTCCGATTAACCATGAATTTACACATGCAATATTTTGACTATCAACCATCATCAACGGGCTTATATTTGAACAGAGACTAATTAGTTCGTTAATAATATACAACAAACCGAACAAACTCCAACTCAACATTCAGTCGCCACGTGGGAATGGCCACGAGATGCTTTTCTCGATCGGTCACCATCCCAAAGTGCTCAGTCATATCCAAATCCACACCCGACACACAACCGGGAAGTTCCCAATCGAAGCAATGCACCAACTGGGCCACCACCAAACGAACCACCGTTAACCCTAACTGCAACCCGGGGCACCCTCTTCTTCCCGAACCAAACGGTATAAGCTCGAAATCTTTCCCTTTGAGATCCACTCTCTTCTCAATAAACCTCTCGGGTATGAACCTTTCAGGGTCATGCCACACGTTATTGTCCCTTCCGATGGACCACAAATTCACTATGGTTCTCGATCCTTTGGGGACGTGATAGTCGTTTAGCATGCAATCTTCTGTGGGCTCGTGGATCAACAATGGGACCACCGGGTGGAGCCTGAGAGTTTCCTTCACGACCGAGTTCAAATATTCGAGCCTGTCGAGGTGGGATTCCTCTACTTGATGGTCCATGCTTACTACGTGCTCTATTTCTCTCTGGAGTTGCTTCATACACTCTGGGTGCCTAATGAGCTCCGAGAGAATCCACTCGATTGTGGCGGCTGAAGTGTCTGTTCCTCCAACAAGCATGTCCTGAAGGATAAAATCAAATGTAGGTGAACTCCTACTTTTCTTAATCTTGGTTGTTAAAATCCATTTTTTCGACTGTCTTGATCGATGTGTGGATTGAACGGTATTCTAGTTAATTTCCCAAAATCTACACACTTTGTTTTATAGTTGTTATAAAAGCAGAACTCATTCAGGCAATATATCAAACAAATACAGGGCACCTACCAACAGCACAGCCTTGACATGACAGCGGTCGAACTCGAACTCAGCCTCGCCCGACTCCAAGATAGCCATCATCGTGTCCACAAAATCCCCAGCCTCTTTCCCTTCTCCCTTACTCGCAACATGATCGTCAATAATCCTCTCCAAAAACCCATCAAAAACCCTACTCAATTCCTTCATCCGCCGGGTTAGCCCCTGCAGATCGACAGCCCCCATGAACGGGAAAAAGTCCCCGAGGTTCGGCAGCGCCGCCACCTGCAGGGTCTCCTCAATCACGGCCTTGAACCCTTTCTCGTCGAGATCGCCGTCCTCGTATTTCCTCCCGAAAACCATCAGGCACGTCAAGTCCCCGCTCAGGCCCGACACCCTCGCGCTCAGATCCACGGGCTCCCGCCTTCCGGCGGTCCGCCGGAGGGAGCCCACCAGATTTCCCAGCTCGGACCGCCTCACATCCCGAAACTCGTCGATCCTCTGGCTGCTGAGCAGATGGAGGGCGGCCAGCCTGCGCATGTTGCGCCAGTAGGGGCCGTACGGCGCGAAGAGGATGTTTTTCCGGCCGTAGCTCAGGTGCCTGGCGGCCTGGTGGTTGGGCCTGCCGGCGAAGACGAGGTCGTGGGCTTTGAGGATGAGCTCGGCGCCGGCGGGGGAGGAGACGACGACGGCGGGGACGAGGCCCAGGCGGAGGGACATGATGGGCCCGTGTTTTAGGGACAGATGGTGTAGATCTCGGTGGAGATTTTTGCCCAACAGGTGCAGGTGGCCCAAGATCGGTAATCCAACTGGGCCCGGCGCCAGTTTTTTCTTGGTCTTCCATCCCCGGAGCTTCTGATGAAGAAACCAGAGAAATAGCAACACAGAGGTCACTGCCCAAAACCAGGCCATTCTTGTGTTTTTTGTTCCTTCTCTGTCGTGTCACTTGCGTGTGTCCAATGAAATAGTGGACTCAATCACAATCATTGTTTTAAATAGAATTGCTCGCTATACAGCTTATTTTCGAAAAAACGCGACGTAGCATTATAGCGTTTTTTCCTGAAAAACTTGCGCAAAATGTCGATATGACATGCTATTGTTCGCTAAATTGCGCTATATTTCTACAACCACATTTGAACAATAAAATATTCAAAAACTTTTATTTTTTAGGGATCACAGTTATATTTACGAATGACAATTACCAACTAATAATTTTGATAATGATTTCAAATTAAGAGTTTGAAAATGCAAAGTCCTAAGTTGAATAGTGCAATATTTATCGGTCCACTTTTGTTATATCATTTTATTTTTCTATATGATATTTAAATAATGAATAAAAAGTTCATATTTAATGGTTAGAATTAAGTTGTAGTTAAATAATAAAATAATAATTAAAATACATATACTAAAAATTATACTATGAATTACCTAATTATATTTTTGTGGTTGTTTTCATTTTTCAGTATATTAGATTTATTATTTAATATTATAATGATACTTACATTAAATATTTATGAGAAATAATCCTTATATATTATTTTTTAAGTCATTCAAATACTATGACAATTTTGGTAATCAACCATCCAGTTTTATTATATGCAAAAATATTTGTTATATTTCTATATATAAAAAAAATATTTGTTATATTTCTATTTACGCTACGCAGTATAAAGACAAACGCGACGAATTACGTTGTACGCATTTTAAAATATTGATCATAATGAATCGAACTATTTCAATATTCAATTCAAACCACACATCCTCCCTATATATAATTCCTGAATGCGCTGAGTCTACGTGGCTGCTTCTGGTGCTTCGGAATCCTATTTGGCGAAAAATCATGCTTCGTAATATTGATATATTAATAATTAATCATCTAGGTTCAGGTATTCCATAAATATTATTTAACTAACTTAGGTATTTTAATATCACTTTTACTAATATAACCCTTTAATTTTTTGTAATTTTACATAGTGAGGCACTAAGTGACTAATATATCCTGAATTTTGATTTGTTTCCTTCAATAAGCTATTGAATTATAAATGTATTTTAAAAGTTGATAACTTTTGTATTTCTTATCGGTTTTACATATATAATATATCAAATTAATCATCTTTTGATGATTTTCGATTTGACATCCATATTGTATATATGAAATAAATAAATTATATTTATCTTTATAATAATAAAAAATAATAATATTTATTAAAATTTATTAGAAAAATAAATTATTTCTCAATTGATATATTTATATGTAATGTAGTTATATATTGTAAGTTAAAAAAAAATTAGCATAATATAACACAAGTAAGTCGCATATAAATAAAAAGTGTCATAATAAATATATAATAATATATATATTCTTATAAAAGGTATTTAAATTTTCAAACTACTTTTTTTTATTAATTTTAGATTTTAAGAAAAAAATTAGCAAACAACCGTGTAATACACGGGTGTTGTACTAGTGTAATACAATAAATCAATATCATTGTACATTATATAAATAAAATATTCTTAAACTAGTCTAAGGATGTAGCTAGGCCTTTATTGAATCGAATTGTTTTCAAACAAAGTTTGTTCGTATTCATAATTGGTGTTCGATAACATATCGTTTGTTTAGTAACCGAATTGAGTTTGAATTATGCTCGTTTAGTTATCGAACGAACACGGATATGTTCTCGAACTAAACGAGAACTTGTTATACTATATATAATATAATATATAAATATGGATATATATTAAATATTATAAAATAACTTGTATGGTATTAAAATAAAAAAAAATCAACAAGCACGAACACGAACTTGTCGAACAATTCCAATAGTTCACGAACAAGTTCGACTATATTAATGAACAAACACAAACTTGTTGAACCAATAAACGAACGAACACCAACTAATTTTGTTTTCCGAATATTAAGCGAACAAACACGAACGATTTTTTTTTCGAATATTAAATGAACAAACACGAATATGTTCGAAAATTACTCGAACTCGATCCGAAAACCTTAAGCTCGGTTCGGTTCGATAACAGCCGTAAATGTAGTTGTTCGTGAATTCAATTCGTTAAGACTCGAGTTCAAACAAGCCGAGCTCATTTAAAGTTCGTTTACTCAATGACTCGTGTCGACTTGTTAAGATTCGACAAGCACGAACACGAACTTGCACAAACAATAACAATGGTTGTATAATTTGGCTTATCTCCATAAGCCATGGTTCACACTGTAACAATTGTTTGACAATTTTTGTAGTTGCCATTTTTATTTTTACTTATGCAATCTGTATGAAGGTATAGCCATGAGATGTGTAGCCCTCGCCGTCACCAACCCGAAATTTTCAGACATGTCCAGCTCGCCAGTCGACATCCCGTTCGGAAGTTCCCAATCGAAGCAATGAACCAATTGGGCTACGATCAGTTGAACTATCGTCAGGCCCAATTGCAGCCCAGGGCACCCCCTTCTCCCGGAACCGAAAGGTATGAGCTTGAAGTCTCGTCCCCGAACATCCACATCGCTGCCAAGAAACCTGTCGGGCGAAAATATCTCCGGGTTTTCCCAAGCACTTGGATCCCTTGCTACGGCCCACACGTTTATCAAGATCCGAGCGGTTTTTGGTATGTGAAACCCGTCAACCTCACGGTCTTCCATGGACTCGTGGATTAGCAGTGGGCCGACCGGGTGGACCCGCATTGATTCTTTGATGACGCAATGGAGGTACTTGAGGCTCGGGAGATGGGATTCTTCGACCATACGGTTCATGCCCACGGTTTCGTGTAACTCTCTTTGCAACTTTTTCATTACGGTTGGGTGACGGATGAGATCCGACAGGGCCCATTCAACTGCTGCTGATGATGTGTCCATTCCAGCTAGCAGCATATCCTGCGCTTTTTCGGGATTGGTGTCGGAAAAAATGAAAAATTAGTGGCAATTTTTACTAGAAAATAAAAATAAATGTGGCACTTGAACTCAATTTGTGTCGCAACCCGCAAACTTGTCAGTAGGGATGCAATGAGTCGAGCAATGCTTGAGTCGAGCTCGGACAAACTCAAGCTCGAGCTGTTCAATCAAGCAAACGAGTCGAGCTTCGAGTGTCATTTCAAAAGGTTCGTAAGCTCGATTTTTTATTTATAAATATACTTCATACAGTTTAATTACAAAAGGACCAAAAAATTATCTATTTAAATAAAAATAGTACCTTCCAATTTGAAATTTAATTGTTAAAATTTCGAGTAGAACTCGAGCCATGTCGAGCATCTAGTCGAGCTCGAGCATTATTTTTTTTTTTCACGAGTCGAATCGTGTGCTTGTCGAGATCGAGCTCAAGCAGTAAAGAAAAAAGTTCGATCTCGACAAGGTCCATGCTCGACTCGACTCGACTCGACTCTTTTGCAGTCATACACTACCATTTTTGAACTATAGTGTATCACATTGAATATTATGTTTCATTAGTGAACAAAAAAACTCCACCTAGTAACAAAATTGGTCTTACCAATAGCACGGCCTTGACATGTCGTCGGTCGAATTCGAATCCAGCTTCACCGGACTCCATAATCCCCATCATCGTGTCCACGAAATCTTTTGTCTCTTTCTTCTCATCTCTATTCTTCACATGATCATCAATGATTCTTTCCAAAAACCGGTCGAAAATCTCACTCAATTTTTTCAACCTACGACCCGAGCCCTGAAGGTCGAACCTCCGGAGACTAGGAAAATAATCGCCGAGGTTAAAAGCCGAGGCCTCTTCCATCGTCTCTTTCAACACGTCTTTGAACCCTCTCACGTCCAAATCCCGGTCGGAAAATTTCTTGCCGAAAACCATTAGGCAAGTCATGTCGGCACCTAAGGACATAATCTTCGCACTCATGTCGACTATTTCTTTGTTTTCGACGGCATTCTTGAGTGAATGTACTAGGAGGCCGAGCTCGGCTTCTCTCATTGGCTGAAATTGACTGATTTTCAGGTTGCTTAATAGTTCAATGGTGCAGAGTTTTCGCATGTTGCGCCAGTAAGGGCCGTACCTGTGGTGAGTAAATGAGGTCTTATGAAGTTTACATGTGCAATTTTTTTTTTAATTTAATTTGAGATTATGTTTACCATAATAAACTTAGACCGTGCATCACACGGGTACCGCACTAGTTATCTTAAAAAGATCAAAATAAACTTTAGTACCTTCCAAAAACGATGTTCCTTTGTTGGTAGCCAAGGTAAGTAGAGGCCTCGTGATGAGGCCTATTGGCAAAAACGAGGTCGTGTGTCTTGAGGAAGAGCTCGGCTGCGGCTGGCGACGAGACAACGATCGTAGGGACGGACCCGAACCGCAAGTGCATGATGGGCCCATGCTTTCGGGCCAGCCCGTGCAGATCGTGGTGCGGGTTCTTGCCCAAAAGGTGGAAATGGCCTACGACCGGCAAACCCATTGGGCCAGGAGGAAGTTTTCTTTTCTTTAGCAGATAATAATGTTGGAGGATGTAAAAGAACATGATGGCTAATATGGTGGTTGCCCAAATCCAGGCCATAGTGATTTTGTGATTTTTTTTTTATTTTTTTAATTTAAGCTATTTTTAGAATTGTATCGAAATTTATAAAGAAAAATGGTGGTGAAAGTTTGATATATAGATGAGAGATTGAATAGAAATGATAGGCCAAATGGTCTTCTTTTATATACTAATTTAAGCTATTCAATTATTGAATTTTACATGTTGACTGCCTTATAAAATAAATAATAGTTATTGATTAATTGTACGTTCTATATAGGAGTAGTTTAGTTTATTCAAGAAAAATGGGCCACATATAGTATCGACGAACAACATTTGGCTTCATAGTTCTTTCCAATACACTAAGTTACAACAGTCTCTTTAAATTAAAGTCAACTTGAAAGGAGTCTTCTTCAATTGAGTCGACCTCGAACTCGAACTCTTGTGCCAATTATTGAGCCAAATCAATGTCGGCCCCAGGGAGACTTTATTTTAAGGTACCAAGGGAGACGAATTCTGCCAATACACCTCGTTGGGTCGGGGTAACTCGCTGTTGTGCAAATCAAGAGGGTCTAGCCGGGGATCAACCGACAGCTTTACGGCAGTGCCCGGAGTGCTCATTAATTAGGGCTTCTGACATGTTCATACTCTATCGTACACGTTTCTTTACTCTTTCAGTTGCATTGTTTTGTGTTTTTCTAGCGCCATCATAGTTTTTTGAACCGGACCGGCCCGACGGGTCGATCCGGGACCGGTCGGGTAGGCTATTTAGACCGGACAACAAAGGACTCGGTCAAAATCCGGCCAACTCGAGCGACTCGGTGCATTGACCCGGCCGGGCCAACCCGGGTGAGCCGGGCCATATATATTTTTTAAATTTTTTAATTTTTTTTCAAATAAAACTATGTATATATGTTTATATAGTAAATAGTATCATGAGATGCATATTATTAACACTTTAATGTACAAATTTTATGCACAAAACATTTAATTTTGTTAATTTTATGTATATTTATATGACAAAAATATTTTATATATAATTTTAAAAATTTTAAAATAAATTATCCGGTTCAACAATTGACCCAATGACCGATGACTCAGAAACCTGTCAGAGTCGATTACCGGGCCGAGTTTAAAAACTATGAGCGCCATAAGTCACACTTCTAACAAGGTCAATGTTTGTCAATAACACTGTAAATTCAATTATGCACATTTTATACAAATGACCAAATTTCAATATAGGAAACAAGTGGCATTTTTATACAATATAAATTAATTGAATGAATTGGCATCATTTTGGCTGTTTTCAGCCAACTTGTTTTGAATAACGTGTATAAACAATTCCAAGCTTCAGCTGTCAAACGAGGCGGTTCTCATTAATTAATTAACATTTATGAAATTTACAAACTTTAAAATAATACTAGTAATGAAGCTTGTGTACATGCACACAACAACAAACAATATATTATATGACAAAATAATACAATGAATAATGTACTTAGTGAATTAATGGATCTAAACCAATTAGTTGGTTGAGAACAATTAAATTATTATTATTACTACTATTATAATTATTATTATTATTATTGAAATTATGTATTTGTTTTAAAGAGTTTGTTATTCCATTAAACCAAGTAGCTATAAAAAAGGTTGCTTAATGAGATAAAATTAAAATGATGATGTAATATTTAAAATTAAAAAAAAAATGGAAGAAAAAATTTCTTATAATTATTTTTACAAGTGTATAATTTCCATAAATATTATTGTGAATTCTTAATTGGTTAATTTTAGTAGTAAATATTATGTGATAAATACGTTAACAAATATGATTGTAACTATTAATAAAAAAAAAAAGTAACGGTGAGTTTTTATAATTAAATGAAAGAAGAGTGGACAAATGTCATTGATTTTTTGTTCCTCCATCTCTATATATCTAGAAAAATAAATAAAATAATAATAATTTATGTTGTGAAGTCTTTTAGAGGAAAATCATAATATGTTTATTATTTACTTTGCTAGTAAATATATATACATAGAAATAATAAAAAAAATGATGGGTTGAACTCATATCATACAAACAATGAATAAAAAAAAAAAACCACTGAATTTAAAGTTGTCATTACATTTGTGTATATCACATACTAGAAGGTATCGACTGTGAGAAACATAGTCGACCTTATTTAATACTAGTACGTATCCCGTGCAATGCACGAGACAAAAATATTAAATGAGTTATTTTTACATACTTTGTTCGTTTAAGTATATAAGCAATAGAATTATCATCTATTTTCCATCTCTTTTAATCAGCGTTAAGTATAATAAACAATAAGGTTATAATATATTTTGCACCTTTTTAATCAACGTTATTTTTTTAGTCAAGATATTAAAATAATTAATATATTATTTTACTAACACATTTATCGTAATTTAAATTTGATTTTAGTATATATATTTATTCCTTGATATAAGAGAGAATAACAATTTTACTTATTCTTGTTCATCATATAATACTTAATTATTATTTTAGTATACACTTTATGTCATATAATGTCATTATTACTTATAAAGTTGTAGAAGTTGTACGTCTTCTTTTTTTATGTAATGAAAAAAATATTTAATGCACGTTGGTATTATTTATTTATGTAATCAATTTAAAATATGTATATAAATTTAATATTAAATAATGTATAAATATTTTACAAAATATACACATGTTTTTTTAGAATTTAATTTTTTATACTACTTAAACAACTTTGATTTAGAAAATCCCAAAAACTTCAATCCCCTCTATGATCGCATTATAAGGATTTATGGTTTATTTAGTGCATTCACCAATGAAAATCTATTTTACAAGAATTTAATTATAGAAATAAAATCAAAATAAAAAAATTAAAAAATATAATCATGGGTGCCAATAATATATAAATAAGTTCTAAACAATAGTTAATATGTTTCAATTTAAATATTTGGCCATTAGTAAAATTATTTATTGTATCTGGTCATTATCTCTTAAATGGTAAATTATAATAATTTGAAGAACGATTTATTTTTTATATTTAACAAATTAAAGCTTAAGAAACAAATATATTGGCAATATTAATTCATCAACTTGATTTTGTCTGATTACTTGGAAAAAAAAAATTCTACCTAACCTGTTACGATTTTTCATAAATATTTTTGGATAAAAAGTGAATATTTGTAAAAAAAAAAAAAAACTAATATTATAGTTAGAACTTAAAATATGGTGTAATATTATCTTGACCAAAATATTATCAACATGGATCACAGAAATCGATCTTGTAATTTATTTTAATGAATATCAATGAAAGTATTATAAATATTAATAAAATAATATTTATCTCGACCAAATATTATCAATATGAATCACGAAAATCAATCTTGTAATTTATTATAATAAATATCAATGAAAAATACTGCATATATTAATAAATTTATTTAAGTAATTGTTTGATCATATGTTATTTGGTCTTATTTGAAAACGTGTAAATTGAATCAATTAATGCATACACTACAAAAAAATGGTTATATTCCAACGGAAAATCCTATTGTAATATATTTCAATAAAAATTCCAACGAATATTCCAATGGTATAGCTTCCTTGGAATGATTCCAACAAAAATTCTAACAGAAATATTCTGTTGGAATGTGCTTTTCATTGGAATTTTAGATGGAATTTGATGATTCCAACGGCTATATTTCCAATGGCTTTTTACCGTAGGAATTTCTGTTGGAATATGAAATTTCCATTGGAATTTTATTTTCAACCCCGTTGGAAAATCTACCGTTGGAATCGTCAAAATCGAACGGAAATTCCGATGGAAAACTCATTCCAACGGAACTTTTCTGTTAGAATTTCCGTTGGAATCCATTGAAATATTTCAACGAAAATAATAGCATTGAAATATCTATTGGAATGTCATTGGAATAATTCTATTGGAATATATTTTCGTTGGAATATTATCATCATTTTCTTGTAGTGATATATTTAAAAAATTTCTAAAAATAGTATGCATTAAATGTTTCCTAAATTTTTGCTACTATTTTTAGTAAATGGTAATTCTTTTTATATAGATATAGATATAAATATAGATATAAATTATGTATTGTGTCGGTATTTATTTTTTAGTGAGAAATAAAAACGTAAAAATGGGAAGGAATTATTAAAAAGCAACCATTAAACAGCAAACATATTTCCCACATATATTGGCACACCATACATGGATCAAATCAACCTTCCAGTAGAATAGACATACTTATAGTCTATACATTTTTAACTCAACCACTTTTTTAACTCAACTTTAACTCAACCCATTATCATCAATATTATTAATATAATTAAATAATATCAATCAATCATTCTTACACACAACATCAACCTTAATTCACTATTCATCTACTCACATAAATTTAACTAACTATCAGATCACATTTTCTCTCTCTTACTTTTACATCAATTTAATTTTAATTATTTTATTTTAAATATTATTTTATTATATCCACTAACAACTAACCATACCTACTTTTTCAAATTTAACCAACCCCCAAATCAAAACAAAAACAAATTTATATCCAAGCATGAACTTAGGGCTTAGGGTTTAGGGTGAGCTGTTCTTTTAGAACTATTAAACGAAACGAGGCGCTTTTGAGCTCGGCTCGGCTCAAGTTTGGATCGGCTCATTTAATACACAAGCCAAGCTCGAGCTCGTCTCGGTTCGATAAGGCTCGAAAAGAGATTTTTTATATAATTTTTTATAATTTGACTCGTTAAAACACGAGATTGACTCGTTAATATTGATAAACGAGCTGAGCTCGAGCTCAGTTTTTTTAGCTCGTTAAATGATCGAGTTCGAGCAAAGCCCGACTCATTTACAACCCTACAAAACACCCAACTCGGTAACAAGATAATTGTTGTGCATATTGACTTTAATACATGAACTCCACAAAAACCAACTTAAAAATTTGTATGAAAACAACAACACTTAATCTATATACATATAAAAAGGTTTGACATTTACCTGAAATAGTACTTAAATTCCCGCCTAAAAAATTAAAACATACTAATTCTGGTAATTTTTTTTAGAATTTTTGAAAAATCCCGCCGTTAATAATTAATTTTGAATTTTAAAATTGTTTTGAATTTATTTTGTGGTAAATTTTATTAATTATGGAAACAAATCTGATTATGAATTTCAATATGAAAATTATATTCCTTAATTAGATGATTTAGATGCAACATTCCAAATATTGAAATGATTTAGTAAAAAACTTAAATTCTAATATTTAACTAAATGATTGACTCAAAATTTATTTACGTGCTTCAATTATGGAAAATCTCTCGCAAATTTATTGGGTCGAAATGAACTAATGGATCAAAATCACATCAAAACAAAAGTGTATCCAAATTAATTCTCTCTCGCCATCTCTCCCAAAATCAAATCCAAACAAATGCCAAATTAATTCTCCCAAAATCAAATTACAAACCATTTCTTCTATTAGAGCTCTACATGAGGAGATGGGCACGGTGGAGCTCCATCGGATCTTCTCCATTCGATGAACGACAATTGCAACATCAGCCGGGACGAGCTCTCGGGATCTGCCTGCCGGATAAGAAGTTGCAGACGATGATTGGAAAGACTGGCGCAGATGGAGACGCCTAGGAGTTCGGCGTCCTATTAGCAGCGGCATTAAAAGACGACGGAGGCGACGAGGAGGATGGCGGTGAAGAGGACGTGCAGGAGGCATTTAGGGTTTTCTATCGGAGGAGCGGGTTCATCACGACGGATGAGTTGAGGTCGGTGCTGGCGGGCCTGGGGCTGAATTAGGTTACGACGTCAGATGAGTACCAGAGTATGATTGTTAGGGTCCACTTGGGAGATTACGGGAGGATCAAGTTGGTCGACTTCCGACAAATGATGAAGTGTGGTCGTTTGGTCAAGGTAAATTTATAGTTTTTTTTAATTATTATTTATTTTTATTTTTTTATGTGCAAATTGCATTTGCGAATTGGTTGTAGTTAATTGATTTTGGTTCTTGCCTCTTAATCGAGCTGAGAAATAATTTATGTTTTTTTATCGCATTCCATCTTCTTCAAGTCCCTCGAAGCGTGAGGGTTCGACCTTTATTTTAAGCTCGCTGACGATCCCAGGTTCGCCCTGCTGAGATACGGTTCGTTGTCTACCAAACGGCCGACCGTAAGTGAACACAACGATACACACTTTAGTTGTATGGATTTTTCTTTTCTCTAAATTGATAGTTTATTTTTTTGTTATGTTGTAGAGATTAAGATTTGGTGGGTTTGTATATGTTGGGTCGTTGTTGGAATTTGTCGATGCTGGTCATGATTTTGTTCTTGCTTTTGATGCATCAGTGTCTCAATTGAATTGATTGGAAGGTTGTTCTTGAGTGCGGCTTAGACTTTGATGAGGTGGGATTCCGTCGGTTTATGAGCTCGTGCTTTTGTTATTGATTCGGAAAAAATGATGGTTTGTTTCTGCATCTTGAAATATGATAATTAATGTGAAGTATTTACCTATAGGATCCAACAGTTCTGGTGATGATCACACATGCTATGTGATCTTGGAAACTAAGGGGATCATATTTTGATTGCTAGCAATGAATTCATTCATTCTGAGGCTATTCCGGGCAGAAAAAAAATCGAGGTATTTTTTTTTTCTCTTTTGCAGTTCTCTGAAGGAGATATTTAGTTGTATCAATAGCTCGCACCAACGTGACATAGCTATTTCCTGAAGTAGCTTTTGGATCTTTGTGGATTGGAATGCTTAGGTATTAGTATTGAATGTTGGATGAAGCTTTCTCCATGTGTTTCGACTAATTAAAAATTGAATAAATTATTTTGTGAATCATGTTTGACGGCAATTCGAATCAAGGGAAAATAAACTACAAAATGAGAATGACTAATTTTCCACTCCCCTATACACTTGAAAGAAAATGAAGTTCAACAATTTACGGCTGAATTAATTTATTGGTGACTTAGGACTCTCATTTATGCATTCAACTCAACTATAAGAATCTAATCATTATTTTCAATTTGGGAAATATATTACAGGCTCTTGTGCTTCTTATGGGCATTGGACACTCAATAAATCCGGCAAATAACCTGGTATGTATACTAGCTGTAATATATTGATTGGAATACAAAAAACTGGTGTTACTAGCAAGTGAGTAAGTTGTACTACAATTGTATTGATATGACTTTTATACTTTCTCTTTCTTCCCCTGTTTGTGTGGTGATTTGGTTCAGTACAATATATTTGTCATAAATACATTTCATGATTGTTGTTCTTATTGTTAAATTTCGGCCAATATACAAAACATACCATTGTTATAATTTGGTAATGTCTCCAGCTCTTCTTTCTTTGAAGATAAAGTGAAAATCACATTTTTTGTTGAACAGACACGATAAAAGTGGTAACTTTAGACTAAACTTGGCAAATGGATTTACTATGAAAGTGGTAACCTCAAAGTTTGTTTCACTCTAAAGGTCACTTATTTCATGTTCTGAAACTGTTTTGAGTTTTTTTTTTTTTTTTTTTTTTTTTTTTTTTTTTTTTTTTTTTTTAATCATGCTTCACTAATAGTCTATCATGCTTCACTAATAGTCTCCTTTGGGGACACTGGTATGAACTGCATTGCAGAAATATGGAACTCGAATTTTCGCTTCACTATTAGTTTCCTGTTGAAATTTTATCTTTGAAGTTTTATGACTGCCCTTCTTTTATATTAATTTTTTCCCATGTATTGAGGCTGTGAATAAGACATCAAAAGGTTGGTGAAAATTGTGAACCCTCAATGTATAGGATCAAAGATGAACTGGTAATAATTTGTTCCAAAAAGTACCTACAAGTAAGTGAAGTGACTGATTCTGATAAACTTTTAATTGGCGCATTACTCTGTTGAAGTACCAGTGGTTTGGTAAGAGTTGGGAACCATATGTGGCTGATGATCTGCAAGTTCAATTTTACTTGATGAGCCCTTATGTTTTGAAAAACTTCCTATTGATTAAAAGGTGCTATTTACTTATTCAAGAATATGACAAATTATTGAAGTGTTTTTCTGTTCCGGCATTTTGGACATATCTTCTTTCTTAAATACTTTATATTTCATTCCCTGCAGGGCCTTGATTATACATCTTTCAAGGTTCAAGATGTCTATGGTGTTTTCCAATTCAAGGTTGAGTATAGAGAATTGGGTACACAAGCTTAAGCCTATCGTAACATGTATGTGATGATCTACAATGAAATAGATGAAGCGATTCATTCTATTCTACTTTTCTAAATGTTCTGTACATATAAGATTAATGACAATAAGTTGAGTTCATATGAGAAATAGACGACGCGTTTTTTGGTTTGTCGTTTTGCTTTGGGGATTTCTTAAGGAAATTTGGGTTATTCCGTGCTCATTGTACATTGTTGAATCTTTAATTATTACGAACACATTAGTTAGTTGAATGTTATAATATATCTATATCTACTAATTTATCTATTTATTTATTATTATATAACAAGGTAAATAATTTAATTAAAATAGTAATTAACTTTTCGCCTAAATAATTTGGAAATTACTGATTTTTTTTTAAAAAAAAATCAAGCTTTTAATTGAGTTTGAATTTCGAAAATTCAAAATATTTTCCAATAACACTAATTCATTTCTATATTTATATAATCAAGAACCATATATATTTGGTAAAAGATCCATATATATGGATCATTCATATAAAATAATTTATGGTATATAACAATTTCATATTATGTTTCCTCTTACGGAAAAACAAAATTATACTAAGTAAATCATATGACAATGCATATAATTAATTTTTATTAAATATCATAGTGGAGACTCATCATATTCAAACAAATAATGTATGATTGTTTTTTTATATTTTTTTTTTATTTCCACAGTGAGATGTTTAAATATAAATAATTATATATAAAAAATGTATTTGAAATTTTAAGAACGAAATAAGTTAAATGAATTTCATTTGTATAGGTATGAAATTTGAATTTTATGTTGATTTGTTATAAAATCTTTGTGGTGCGATTTTCATATTGTATTCGTCTTGAAAATTGGAAAGAGTTTTGAACAAATATTGGTCAATAAAATTTTAATTTTTTAACTTAATTCTAGAGTATAAGTTAATAAATTTGAACAATAAGATAACCTACAACAAATCTAGAAATTTGCGAGATAATAATAATAATAATAATAATAATAATAATAATAATAATAATAATAATAATAATAATAATAATAATAATAATAATAATAATAATAATAATAATAATAAAGAAGTTTATTGTGCAGTCACAAATATAAAAGTAAAATAAGTAATTATTCACAACTTATATGTAAATATATATTATCTTGGACGTAGTCAACTATTTATAGTTTAATAAACTACCCAACTATTTCAATTTTTTGATGTTAATAGCTTATATAAAAATAAAATTCATTTTAATTAAAGAAATAATATAAGTTTTATAATTATACTTTTTATTCACATATATTTTTAAACATATGATAAAATTTTACCAAAATAAATATTTTACGGAATCACATTGTAGTCAAATCGAATTTTTGAATAGAATATTTACAATGACACTTCTTTTGAAATGAGTATAATGTAATTTATTATCAGTTACGTGTACTGTATAAATTATGTACTAATTTTAAATAGACATGTTTTATGTAATTTTCACAATTTAAATTAATACGACATTTTTAATAAGTTAATATAGTTAAATTGTATTGCATATTAATTTTCTATTTCTCATTTATAAATACTATTAATTGAGTATTTTTAATTTATAATTATTAATGAATATCTCTTACCCGTGCATCGCACGGGATTTGTACTAGTTACGGTATAATTAAACGTCTATGTTTTATACTTTAAGGTGAATCTTTTACTCATGTTTATGATAAACTATTATTTATTTAATACATGAAAATAATTCTTTTCTCTGCAAATTCAAGTTAAATCCCCCCTCCTATAATGAACTTCCAGTTCAGTCCCCTTGCAAATAAAGTTCCACTGCACTCCCTTTCCTTAATTTACATTTTCCATTTGACTCCCCCTATATAAAGTTATGTTATTATTATTCATTTATTTCTTTGCATTTAATTCATTTTAAGTGTCTCTCTCTCTTCGTCCCCTTCTCTTCTATCTCTCTCCATCCATCTCTGCTCTGTCTGTCACTCCCGTTCGCATCTCTGTGAAGACATGGTCGATTCCAAAAAAAAATCTACATGCAAACCGTCCTCATCGACACCCACGAAGGCATTACCGAGCTCAAAGGTAATTTATGATATTTGGGCTTTGTTCATAATTTTAGGGTTTTATTTCAATTTAGATGTTGAATTCGAAAATTAGAATTTTTTTAATTTAGGGCTGAATTTGAAATTAGGGTCTATAACAGTAAACAAGGTAA
>CACSLK010000984.1:604585-619692 GCA_902706635.1 Striga hermonthica
TTAATTACTAAAAACATCTCCAACGTGACTTTTGACATTATAAACAATTATTCATATCATTAACTTTTAAAAAATATTAGTAATTCATTCTCTAATTCATCTTGTCATGATCTCTTTCACGGCGAGGTGAATGACATTGAATGTTGATAATGTTAAACTCACTTTTAATACTACCTCATTTTTTTTTTTTTAAATGGTAGTTTGAGTTTATCAATCATTAACTAAATAAATGACGTTTTGAATTTTTGTACATATTTTTCCATTATTATTTTCATCTAACTAATAAATACACTACGTCTTTTCATATTCACCATTCATATTTTCTCAAAACATTCATCTATATCCTCATTAATGAGGGTTATTATTGGCAAAAAAAAATTTAACTACTGTGCAACTTTCAAAACGACACTTATTAAAAATAGGAGGGAGTATGTAACATCATGTTAAACATGATGACTCATCATGTTCACTTTATATTTGGTTTAATTTTTTTAATGTTCTTGTATCAATACATTATTTTAATTGACTCACCTATACAAATAATTTCTTATCAAATTAATTTTGGAGAAATACTACGATCTCGTTACGGAACCATTCCGTCGAGATTTGTAACCGTTAGATCAAATTACTTCCGACAGTTACATAATAATTTAGCGGATACAAATCTCGACAGAATGATTCCGTAACAGGACGGTAACATCTCTCACCAGCTTGATTCAAATTTCAATCTTTTAACGTTATTTCTATGTAGATTAATATTACAATCATTAATTAACATTTTAAAAATTATAGTCTTTCAAAACCATAGCATGAAAATGCTATGAGCAATCATCAACCTCATCATTCAATTTGAAATTTCTACCTTCTCACAATATGACATAAAATAGAAGTCACATGATACATATTCAAGATTTGGAAAATACCTACTCCAAAAGACCAAAACCATATCAAAATTGGGAGCCAACATTTGATGTGCCACATTTTTTTTCCTTGAGTAGCAACCATAATGGAAACAAACATATTTGACCAAAATAACACACTTGGCTAATTATCACTAGACATACCCCTCCCCCACAAAATCTACTCACCAAACTCATTCATTCACTCCCACTCCCATGTCCAACAAACACAAATAAAATTACAAAGTCATGTAATATTTTCCCTACATAACATTAAAAAAAAAAACATCCAAAATAATAATTAAAAAAAAAAGTTCCATAATTAATCAACCAAACAAGCCTTAGTAAATTATGTCATCACGCTTCACGACCACAGCGGACAAAGGGTACTTCATCTCACAAGACAGCTTGAGAACCTCTGACAAATCAACCGGAGCCGACGGGTCAGCCGCCCACTCGAAGCTGCGGACAAGGCTCGCCACCCAAAGAGCCACCGTGGCCATCCCGAGGCTCCTCCCGGGGCAAACCCTCCGACCGGCCCCGAACGGCGCCAGCCTCAGGTCCCCGCCGCGGACATCCACGTCGACTCCGCCCTCCGCTGGCATGAACCTCTCAGGCTTGAACTCAAGCGGGTCGGACCAAACCTCCGGGTCGTGTGTGATGGCCCACATGTTGACCATGGCGGTGGTGCCCGCCGGAACCACCATCCCGTTGCTGAGGTGGACGTCAGTAGTGGAGAGGCGGGCCCACGAAAGAAGGGGCCCCGGCGGGTGCACCCTCAGCGCCTCCTTCACCACAGCCTGGAGGTACGGCATTGCCGCAAGGTCGGCGACGGCGCCAGCGCCGTCCAGCTCCTCCCGAAGCCTGGCTTGTACCTTGGGGTGCAACACCAGCTCAGCCATCACCCACTCGGTAAGAAGTGCCGTCGTGTCCGTTCCACGGAAAATCATTTCCTACAAAAAAAATGTAAAAAATAATCAATAAATTAATTAAATCATGTACATAATATAGGAAAATGCTGCGATCCCATTACAAAATCATTCCGTCAAAATTTGTAACCGCAGACCAAATGATTCTGGGACCGTAGCATCTCTCTATAATATAATCATTTATAATGAAATGGAAAAAAGCACCCATAAAACGGCGATCATATCATCTTCATCAAGCTTCTCGTCTCCCTCCAAGGAAAGCAAGACATCGACGAAATCAGCGTCATCAGAAATATTAGCTCCGGACAACCTTTTCAGCTTGTGCTGGTCAATGATGGCTTTGACGAAATTCCGGACACGTGGCACGAGGGCCTGGCAGCGGCGGACAATATTGTTATGGTCATAAAAGTAGGAAAGCCACGGCAGGTAATCGGAGAAGTTGAAGGCGCCGAGAAGCTCGAACCCTTCGCCGACCATGTCCCGGAGCTCGGCCAGCTCCGCGCCGTCGCGGGCCGGGTCGTACCGCCGCCCGAAAACGCTGCCCATGATGTTGTTCAGGGCCGCCGCCTGGAGGTGAGAACGGAGGTGTACCGGGCCTCCGCTGTCCGATTCGGCCGCGACGGCCCGGATCATGGCGGCGCAGTCGGCCAGGCGGCCAGGCTCGTGGGCGGCGACGCGGCGGGGGGAGAAGAGGTGGGAGGCTGCGATGCGGCGGAGGAGGCGCCAGTAGGCGCCGCTGGGGGCGAAACCGATGGCGCGGCCGAACATGAGGCTGCGGGCCGACTGCTTGACGGGCCGGTCGGCGAAGCCCGGGGAGGCGAGGATCTCCCTGGCGATGCGGGGGTCGGAGGCGACCACGGCCGGGGTGGAACCGAGACTGAAGGCCATGAGGGTGCGGGCGCCGGCGGAGGCGGCGAGAGCGGCGAGACGGCGGTGAGCCAGGCCGCGACCGAGGTCGAGTAGGCTGCCGAGAACGGGGAGACCGCGGGGTCCGGGGATGGGGACGGAGGCGCCGGGGGCTCGGTTGCGGCCGTTGCGCCAGGCGGAGCCGCCGGGGGAGAGGGCCCAGGTGAGGAGGGTGACGGAGACGAAGGCGGCGATTAGGGAGAGGATGATGTACGCGTCAAGTAAAGTTTCGGAGCCGAGGAAAGCTGGTATGGTAAAGAGCCACCAGCCGGAATCCTTGTTCGACATTGCCATGGCCATTTTTTTGATTATTTTTCTCTTTCTTCAGGCAAAGGCGGTGGGTTTTGTGTGTTTGCGTGTTTTGCGTGCGTTTTATGTGAGAGAGAAGAAGTGTGAGAGACTGATGAGTTATCTAGAATGGAGAGGACTATTTATATCGAGGCAGATGAAGAGCCGCGAATTTTATTACAAGTATATATGTATAATTGAGTCTATGGGCGGTCAAAGTTACGTATATAGACCATCTTCAATCGTTATCTCTATTTTACTGCATAATCGGTACATCGGTCGTGCAATGTACATGCCAATAATTATAATTACATGTATTAAATTTAAATCAATAAAGGAGTATTGATTTGTATAAAAATAATTTTGAAATTTAATAATTAATTTTTCTTTTATTCTAAGATATATCATACTTTAATATATGATTTATATGTTTGTTTCACTCGTTATAAAATATTTGTCATTTTAGACCATGTTTATAATTAAGGACAATTAAAATTTGACGTATTCAAATATTATCAATAAATAATACTCACAGAATAATTTTCTCCCTCTATCTTCTCTTACCGATTTACATTAAATTATTTTGATTTATAAATAAGTTAGGCTAAAGTTGAAAATTTGTGGAAAATATTATAATCAACACTTAATTGAAAAATGTTGTAATATCTATTATTTTGAAGTGAAAGAAATTATTAATTTTTGAACTCTTTGAATAGATGATTTTTGGTATATGGCTCGTTAGGAAATGAATATAAAATCGCAGTGATTTGTTATTAATGTTGAGGTATCAATTCTAATTTAGTGTTGTGGTAGTTATATCAATAAAATTTTTTGAATTGAATTCTAAATTTATTTTGTACTTATATTTTGCAGTGCTCTCATGTATATTTCGGTCTACATATGGTTGGATACCCGACAAAACAGGAGAACACGTGATTTGTTGTTAAGGATAAAAATTGATTCGTTATTAAAGATAAATAGTTAAATTCCTTTTGATACTTCGGAAAATTGGGTTTATAATTTTTGAAAAACGAGAACAATTGAGTCATAGATAAATCAAAATATTCTAAACTAATTTTCTCGATTTAATGTTCTTTTGAAGATACAATAAAAAAAATATTTTGGTATATGGTTGGTTACCAAATGAATAAATAAATCATCATAATTTGTTATTAATGTTGATAAATAAAAATCATATATAACATTGTGATAAATACCATAATAAAATTTCCATAACTGATTTTCAATTTTTATTTTGTATTATATTTGAAATATTATCAAGCATATGCAAAAAATATTTTCTAAAAATGAAATATATTTTATAGAGGTTTTCTTAAAATATTTTGTATGGTTGGTTACCAAATAAACAAAAATTGCAGTGATTCATAATTAATATGAACAATCGAATTTTATTCCCATAATTATCACAAATAATTTTTAAAATTGATACCAATTTAATTATATAGAAAGTCATGCTATGAACCATATTGCAATATTTACAACAGGTATATATAATTCAAGATTTATTTTTTTATGAAAATTATTAATTTTTACTATATTTCAGTTAATAGTAAGTCAATTTATTTAAATATAAGGTCAAAGTTACTATTTTAAATTATTCCATCGACCTCTTTCAATATATATAGTTTACTCTACTCTAAAGTAGAGTTAACCAACAATTAAGTTTCATCTCCAATCGTCCGCGTTACATTTTACTCTCCATTAATATTTACATTTTATTTACATTATTTTAAATTAGCATTAATAATAAAAATATAATTTAATGAAATACTATCTTGCACATGTTAAGATATTTAAATTATCAATATATGATTGACAAAAATATAGTTACATACAATATTATTTTTTATTAAAAGAATAATTATATCAATATTATTTTTATTAGAAGAATAATTGAGTATTTCCTAAAAAGTTATAGGGAATTTTTAACGGTAATCAAAGTCATAAAATTGTTACTATATGTTTAACAAAATACAATAAGATACAACAATATAACATATATACATATATATATATATGATTATTTTATTTAAAAAATATAGTCGACAAATATTTTTATAAAGATTACAAAGAACATCCCCACTATATATTATTTCAGAACGTGCTGGGCCTAAGTGACAGGCTCGCGTGCTTCAAGATCCTATGTGGCAAAATTACATGTTTCGTTATTAGGGCTTTGGTATATTTTAATTTTACTTCAAATCCAAAAATAACTAGGTTCGAGTTAGCTATAAATATGTTGATTATTCATGGTCATGTAACATGTATTAATCGTATTTTAATATCATTTCTTATTATAGTCATTCAATTGTAAATGAATCTTGAAAGTTAATAACTTTTGTATCTTTTGTCAGTTTTACATGTATAATATATCAAATTAATCATCTCGTGATTAGTTTCGATTCAACATCCATATTATATTATAAAATTATATTTATCTTTATAACAATAATAAAATTATTTTTTATTTTAATTAAAAAATATCATTATTATTTAATTTAATATATTTATATTTCAAGTATTTTCATTATATAAGTTATAAAGATGACTATAATATAACACATTTAAGCCACACAAGTAACAATTGTCATTCTAAAATATATAATAATATTTTTTGTAAAAAAGTAAATAATATTTAAAATAAATTTTCTCATTAATTTAAAATTTTGAGAATAATTTTTGAACAAGCTCCCGCGTAATATACGGGTGTTGTACTACTCTATAGATATAAACAATATATATATATATATATATATATATATATATATATATATGTTTTCATATGTTTTTAATACACTTTCATAAGTAAAATTGTGATTTGTAATTAATATGAACAATCGAATTTTTATTGCGATATTACCACAAAATAATTTTTAAAATTGATACCAATTTAATTATATAGAAAGTCGTGCTATTAGCTGGATTGCACGATTTACAACAGGTAGGTATAATTTATTTTTTTTATAAATATTAAAGTAATTTTTACTATATTTCTTTTTAGTCAACTTAATTAATTACAAGGCCAAAGTTAGTATTTTAGATTATTCCATCAACCTCTTTCAATATATATGGATTTACTCTACTCTAAAGTAGAGTTAACCAATAATTAAGTTTCATCTCCAATCGTTCGCACTATATTTTACTCTACATTAATATATACATTTTATTTACACTAGTACGTACCATGTGCGATGCACGGGCTGTATTTATTTTGGTAAAATTTATAATTGAAAGTTATTAGTCAATAAGTTATAAACATAGAACATTTGTTAGGTAATCGTAAAATGATCATCATGAAAAAATCATACATTATTAAAAAGCTCTTTGTTTTTCCATGCAAATTTATTTTTCACTTGGTATCCGTAAATCGATATTTACCAAGATTGCTCTCCACATGGTAATTGTGAATTGTATAGACACCTCATTCCTTAATTTTTTTGTTGATTTTCGGAATGGTACCACCATGAAATAAAACTATAGTGAAAATATGTAATATTGTGATAGATACTAAAGATATGATTATCTGGTGAAGTTTAATTTTATATCGAGTATAAGGAAAATTGTTACCCTAAAGTTAAAGTGTGGATTTTGATTTTTTTTTTTTTTGTCAATCATTGTCATTTTTTATGCCAAATTCATTACAAAAATTGAGAATGATTTTGTTTTGTTATGTTTTAACAGAGATTTAGAATTTTGGTTGTATCTTTTGTAAAACATACTTATAAAAATAATTATGTTTAAAAAAACAACAAGGATATTTTATCATTTGTAAATAAAAAATAACTAAATGAATCGGAGGACATGTAAATCACGGTTTTTAAATAAAAAATATGTTTCATTAAAAAAAGTGATAAGAAAATGATTCAAAATAATAAAAAGAAAATCGTATATTATAACAAAAAGATGTTTATATGAGTAGTGGATTAGTGAATGGAAAATTGTGGCAATTTTAAAAAACATGTTACCATGATTGAAATGAAATCTTTAGAATGATTTTTACTTTTAGTTAAGTTGCATATATTGCATAACTATATATGAAAAAAAATAAAATATTTAAAGTTCAAATAGGCGATTTATTTATATGTATATAATAAAGTGTACAATCCAAATAATTAAATTTTATTTAGCATTTATATTGTTAATATTGATACCGTGATTATTGTAAAGTCCAATTCTCATTTTTACGGTAAATTTATATTATATTAAAATGAATTGATAAGTCTAAAAAGAGATATTGATTGAATTAAAAAGATTGAATCGTGGTTAAATATCTTGATATTATAATTATACTGTTTTTAAAAAGATATTCCATAACATTTGGTTCCATAATAATACTGCTTTTATATATAATTGATATCAAATAGCCGGATTTAGTGTTTAATCAAATATTATGGAGTATCTTTTTAAAAATATCTAATTATTAATTTATTTTTTGTTTCTTATTTATATTTTATTTTTATTTTTTCCAATTGACAATATTATGTTTGATCACATTGTGCACGCAGATAATTTTGTAGATATAAAGTTGTGAACTTAACAAATATCTTATGTGGTTCACAATCCATATAAACAACTGACATTTGTCAAAATTTATGTGATAACAACATTTATGCATTGTAAATGCTCTTATTTTGTTTTAAATAATTTCAAATATTCTTCTATCCATTCCAAATAAAATTCATACTATTTAAATTCGAACATTTTGTACCAAAAATAAATCACCCACTTTATACCACAAAATCAAACATTTATTATTAACAACACATTTCTATGAAAAAAATGGCTATTAGATTTATACCAAAATTGGATTTATTAATTTTGTCAACTTTATACCATAAATTAATTAAGTATTTTCTAAAAGTCATATATACATTTTGTCCAAAATATTATTTAGCGGCACATAAATGTTATTTATATTTTTGTATTTGGTTATCTTGTCTACGAAGAAAAAGATAATCTTGCAACTCTACTATGCCAACAAAAGATGTATGAAAAATAACATAAGTATTAATTTATTATGTTTTACTCAATACAGGAAATATAATATAGATATAAATATTAACGATTAATTCTCTATAATTGCTCAATCAAGTCTATATATTTAAACTAAGGATTTCGAAAGTTTCTATAATACCCCCATATTTGTTTCCATAAAACTAAATCATCCTAAATTTAAATTCAACTAATAAAGGTAATAACCATAAATATTTGACTAAAAAGATTATGTACATTAATTACATTATTTTTTGTTAATTTACTATTTTTTGGCAATAATTAATGAAATTGGCGTGAAAGTGTTTCTACAAGTGAATTATGTTAATTCTTATTATATATTAATAGATTATTTTAAATTAGTATTAATACTAATAATATAATTTAATGAAATATTATCTTGCACATATTTAGATATTTAAATTATCAGTATATGATTGACAAAAATACAGTTACATACAATATTATTTATATCAATATAATTTCATATTAAAAGAATAATTATACCAATATTATTTTTTATTACAAAAATAATTGAGTAGTTCTTAGAAAGTTATATGAAATTCTTAACGGTAATCTAAGTCATAAAATTGTTACTATATGTTTAACAAAATACAATAAGATACAGCAATATATATATAATCATTTAATAAAATATATTTAACAATTTTTTTATAATGTTAGAAATTAAGTCAATTTTTTTATATGTTTTGAATACAATTTCATAAGTAAAATAAAGGAAAAAAAAAGTGTGGAGATGAATAGTGCAGAGCCAGATGTGGCGTTGCACTGTATATTTATCCCAAATAGCGTGAAGGCATGGCGTTGCGTTGGTGCCAAATTTTGACACAACTCTAGCGTAATACTCTACTCCAACGCAATATTGGTTGGTCTTAGGTTATAAAACTTATTGATAGTGGATTCCCATTTCCATCCCATACAAACTATATAAATACTATAAATAAAATGTAAAATAATATTTTTGTCAATTATATTGCAATTACACTTGTCACCCATTTGATATCGGATCAGCAGGGCTTATGACAAATTCACCACTCACTCGTGCATATATACTCAAGCTACAATTAGGAGTGAGATTTTATACCCGAAAACAAGAGAACAAGCCGGAACGAACCGCAAATAACCGATTCGGTCTAATTGTTTAAAGAAAAAAACATTTTTTTGGATTTCGGTTTTTATTGTACGAACCGATTTCGGGTTTTCGATCCTTTTCAAATGCACACTACAAGAAACAAAGCGTTTGGCGACGTTTATTTTTTTGTGTAATGACATTTATTAGTGTCGCAAAAAAAATTTACCTACACTATTAAAAATGTCACGAATTGTGTTGTTAAATTTGATGTCACAAAATTATTTGCAACACAAAACTTTATTTATTCACATGGTATCGTCCTTCTCAAACATATTTTCTATTTTAGAAAAACAAAAATAAAAAGTGCGTGTGGGAGTAGCATTAATATATATATGCATAATACTATTCAATTTCCCTCTCATATTATATGCTTAACATTTGATGTGACGTATGGTATTTAAAAATCACGATATCAATGTAGTTTATGGGCATATGTATCCATTTCAAATTTTAAAGCTTTTTAAGATTTAACAATTAAACTTTTTTCATTTAAAATAAACTTTTTTAAAATGCGTAAACGTATTTCGGTATTTATTTGAGATTCGAAAAGGTTTTCAAAGATCATAAAGGTATTTGATTTATTACTCGTTTTGCTTTACTAAGACCTTTAAAGACTTGTTGTATTTGTAAAAACAAAAAAATTATGGGATATTCCACGTTGAATATTAAACGAATACACCTTTTTAATATACTCGTGATAGGTTGATGAACATTTTCGAAATACTATAATAATTAGGAAGTGTTGCAATATACAGCACATACATAAATGTAACTAGGAATTAGGATATGAAGTTACATTTAAAAAAAATAAAAATAAAAAAAGGTATACATATTACATATATACTTTTGGTAATGGTAAGTAATAGTTTTTCAAAAACAATCTTCACGCCTAAAAACTTGTCTCTCGCAATATTTCTTCAAAAACAAGATTGGCATACTTATATACTTCTGGTAATGGTTAAGTATAATAAACTTCCCTATGAGACTTGTGTAATCGTAGTGTATCATTGAGAGATTGATTAGTCTTGTTCTGATACGGGATGATGCGGGGCGGTGGATCACGGGCTTCCTTATGAATATTGGTTCTTGTACTATCACGGGCGCCGAGCTTTGGGGACTCTTCCAGGGGCTTTCATTGGCAAGGGACTTCGGGCATCGGCAAATTATTGTTGAACTTGATAACCAATGCGTTGCGAGGATGGTGATATTTGGGGCGCATGAGGCTATGGTTAAGGCCATCAGAGAGTTAATTCAACGGGACTGGGATGTGCGAGTTCAGCATGTTCACAGAGAGGCGAACTTTGCAGCCGACCACCTGGCGAGTTTAGCGGCATCATATCCAACTGGATTGCATCGAGTCTCCTCACCGCCTATAGGATTAGGTGCATGGATTGAGCATGATACCATGGGAGTTTCATACCCCCGGCGAATTCTAGCCTAGGCCTTTGGCTTCTTTTTTTGTACAAAAAAAAAAAAAATGCACAAAATTTGCTCTAACATATAAGTAAAAATGGTAAGCCTTATATTAGGTCGGCTTAACCATTAAGTCAGTCATACTCTTTTCACAAAAAAAAATGAATACTTACATTAAAAGATGTCATACGTACATTAAAAAAAAATCATAAACATAAGTACAACAAAGTATGGCATTTGATAGTATAAGTATGCATTTTTGTTTATTGAGTATGACAGGTCAATTCGTCTAACGGTTAAGCCGTCTCACACAAGAATTTGTGCAGTAACAAATATTCCGACCACAAATTCCAGAAGAATCTAAAATCCAACGTACTGCAGTAAGTTCGTTAATTTGCCGGAAGTAGTCCAAATTTGGATGATGAGAATGGTAGTTGTAAATGGCAGTGGGGGACTCGGAGGTAAGGATTTGACGAATTAACATAGGATAAATTGACTATGTCAAATTCCTCATCATCAAAAAGTGATCGTATGTCGTACGTTAGGAAATTCTAGATATCATGTCACCAATTGTCATCAATTGTGACCTGATAAAACTGGAGTGGTTCAGATTATTCTGGTTCTATAGCCCGACTGTATAGTTGAATCGGCTGACACAATTCCGATTTTATAAACATAATATAGGAGTTCAGTATAAGAAAGAAAGATTTTTATTTGAGCACGTTATGGTTATATGTATGGCAACTATATGAAAGACGACAAGGAGACTAAAATAATTAATTAGTAGATGAACAGTTTTGCAATGAAACCAACAATTGACTCTATATTAGAGTTAACTTTATATATATATATATATATTCAACAAGTAAATCATACCATATTAATAAAGTGATCGGTTGTCATGAGGCTCTTTCATCTGCATGTGCCATTAAACGTGAGAACTCTCCTGTGAGTTTTTCCTTTTTTTTTTTTTTGGGTTGCTTATTGCCCGTTGACTAAACAAGTGTTTTCTTAATCCCCTATATATTAATACAGAATGCGCTGAGCCTACGTGGCTGCTTCTGGTGCTTCGGAATCCTATGTGGCAAAATTACATGCTTCGTTATTAAGCTTGGGTAAATTTTAATTTAATTCCAAACAAAAAATAACTAGGTTCGGATTTTCATAAATATGTTGATTATTTATGGTCATGTTACATGTATTAATTGTATTTTAATATCATTCCTTATTATAACTATTGAATTGTATATATATTTTAAAAGTTAATAACTTTTGTATTTTTTATCAGTTTTACATATGTAATATATCAAATTAATCTTCTTTTGATAAGCTTCGATTTAACATCCATATTGTATGTATAAAAAAAATAATTTATATCTATCTTTATAACAATAATAAAATTATTTTTAATATTAATTAGAAAAATAAAATCATTTATCAACTAATATATTTATATTTCAAGTAGTTATATGATATAAGTTATAAAAACTAATATAATATAACACATGTAAGCCATAAGTAACACATATCACTCTAAAATATATAGTAATATATTTTTTTTGTAAAAAAGTAAACTAAATTTAATATAATTTTCTCATTAATTTTAAAATTTAAGAATAATTTTGTAACAAGCACCCGTGTAATACACGGGTATTGTACTAGTAAATAAATAAATAAATAAAGGGTGTTAAGCAACATCATAAAAACCGAATTGTACGGACTGACATTGCAGTTTTTATTTATTTTTTTTAACCGTCGGGTAAAATAATATTGGAATAAAAAAGCTTTTAATTAACCGATGGAAGAAAACTAGCAATTAATAAATGTCTGAAGAAGCTATGCTGAGCTCCTCTGTCGTCTATGGTAATTAATAATTTCTCGGCGTGCGCTTCAAGCATAAAATCACCCTCATTTATTAGGGAGAATCTACAGTCCTGTTATCGAACCATTTCGTCGGATTTGTAACAGTTAGATCAGCTATCCACGACGCTTGCATGATATCTAACGGTTACAAATCCCGACGGAATAGTTCAGTAACGAGACTGTAGCATTTCCCCATTAATTTTGAAATGTATTCAATTTTATTGGAGATAATTAAGGCGCAAGTTACTGTATAAATATTTCAAACAGTTAAAAAAATCTGAACTCATCCACATGGAATCTGTTGGTTTGCATGTTGGTCATTTTGATGCATATATATAAGGTATTGTTTTTGTCCAAGAGTTAAACTCAGGTTTCCCTTGACCATCAAAGCTGTGTTTCATTCTGCAAGATGCATGTGGAGAAAGTTGAGTACACACACACACAACTACACAAGACCACAACTAATTTTTTGTTGTCTAATAGTATAAGCATAAATGCATCTAGATATAGTTTATAATTATTTTGTATATTCAAATCAAATTCGGTCTCGTTTGGTAGGGTAAACGATCGCTACAAAGGAAACGATGAAATTTCGTATATTCAAATCAAATTCGGTCTCGTTTGGTAGGGTAAACGATCGTTACAAAGGAAACGATGAAATTTCAACTGAAATATATTCCATTGTTATTATTTTTGTCGGAATTTTTCAATGGATGCTAACGAAAATTTATTTTATTCAAATTAATCTTTTGTTGGAATTCTGGTTGTATTTTGATGGTTCCAACAGTGGATTTAACCACAATTGAAATATGGATAGAAATAAGGAGTTTTATCAATACAAGACCCGAAAGATGAGTAAACTATCAATGCGGGGCCTGAAAGATTTTATTTCTCAATTCGGGACTTAAATGTTATAAAATTCTCAAATTAAAGACCCGAAAGATGGTAAACTATCAATGCGGGGCTTGAAAGATTTTTTTTCTCAATTCGGGACTTAAATATTATTATAAAACTATCAAATTAAGTCTAGAATTAATAAAACTCATAACACCATTAAATTTAGAGTTTAAAAAAATAAAAGATTGGTGTTTAAATTTAGAGTTTTTTAAAAAATATATAATATTTAATTATTACATTTTATTTTCATATTCATTCACATTTTTAAGCTATCAATGCATATGAATGAAATTTCAATAAGCATAATAGTCAATTTAAATATGAAAATCATATTAATTATTTATTTAATATAATTACTTGTTTTATTCTTTTTAACAACAAACACAGATATTTATGAGGACAATAATATTTATAAACACTCAAGAGTACAACAAGTTATAAATTATATAAAAAAATTTAAATGAAAAAGTGAGTGAAAGAGTAGAAAAAATTGATGGAAGAATGCAAAAGATTAAAAAATGTGAATGAATATGAAAATAAAATGTAATAATTAATATTATATTTTTTTTTGAACTCTAAATTTAAACACCAATATTTTTAAAAAAAAAAAAAACTCTAAATTTCATGGTGTTATGAGTTTTGTTAATATTATACTTAATTTGATAGTTTTATAACATTTAAGTCTCGAATTGAGAAAAAAATCTTTCAGGCCCCGCATTGATAGTTTAACCATCTTTCGGGTCTTTAATTTGATAGTTTTATAACATTTAAGTCCCGAATTGAGAAATTTTTTTTTTAAGCCCCGCATTGATAGTTTACCATCTTTCGGGCCATGTAATGATAAAACTCTTAGAAATAAAAGTTACAACAGAAATTGCATATTCCAGCTATAAAAAAACCGTGGAAAAAATAGTCGTCTGGATCATGAAATTCCATCTAAAATTTCAACACAAAACTCATTCAAACGGGAACTTTTCGGTAGAATTTTCATTATAATTCCAACGAAAATTATAACCTTTTAATAATTTTCATTGAAATATATTACCGTAAAATTTTCCGTTAAATTATAAATTTTTTTTTTTAAATAATGGATTTTTTTTTTGGAAATTTGAGTTTATTTTCATATGTTGCACTTCATGTAAGGCCATTTTAGTCATTAGGTGTTAACTATCAACCAACAAATAGAAATTAATTTATAAGGTGAATTAATTTATTTAATCAACTAGCTTTTCAACTAAATCTACTAATTAAGTTATAACTTAGGGTTCAAAATTCGTTCAATATTAAAGAATTAAACATAATTCTTTTTAAGAAAAAAAAAAAGAAGCTTATCATTTGCTATAAACTTATAAATAACAGCAGGTAATAACATTATCTTGTGAAAAGAAAAATAAAATAGAGGTATCACAGGTAGTTATAACATCCAAAATTGGTGACCACTTAGGTGCATTTTTTTTTATATATATATATTTTTGAAATATAGTTGCATTACAAAAATGATCTCATTTTAGGGAAATACTAAGGTCCCGTTACGGAATCATTTCGTCAAAGTTTGTAACCGCTAGATCATCATGTAACCGTTATTTATAGTTGATTTAACGGTTACAAACTCTGACAGAATGGTCCCGTAACGGGAAACCGTAGCATCTTATAATATTGAATAATAATAAAAAGAGAATTGGCATGGACTTGTTTCCGGCCCATCATCTGATCCGCGAGTGATTGTAATTGGGCTATGGTACTATT
>CACSLK010000984.1:633494-644108 GCA_902706635.1 Striga hermonthica
CTCGTAATCTCGTACCTGCTAAGAAAAACACAAAACTCCAAAACTTCCATTATTCAAAGAATAAAACTAAAAAGCAGAAAAAAAATATCTACGAAAGCAGTAAATCACTTGGGTTGCCTCCCAAGAAGCGCTTGTTTAACGTCATTAGCTTGACGAAACCTGAGGGGAACTCAACCAGGATCTAAGAAGAAATGACGGTCGTGCCACGCCTTCGTATTTTCGAGAAGTGGTAGTGCTGGCACTAAGTCCAGAAGACGGGCACTGTGGACACGAGTGGCTATGTTCTGAATGCAATTTGTCTGATCACGAGCATTCCTCAATGTTTGGAATAGAACCTTCCCCAGCTGAGATCTCTCGTCAACCTCGACAACGAATGGCACGTCAATGGAGCAATCCGAGTAAAGTACTATCCCCTTCGTAAAGCAGTGCGATGGACTCGAAGGTGGATGCTCCAACTTGAATGTGGGATGAGGGACTTGTGAATTGTCATCCTCCTCTAATGAATCATATCGGGCTCGTAGGGGCATGTCATCCTCTTCGGCCTCGCACATTCGCTGCAGAATCTGAGCCTGGGGGTCAAGCATGGAGTGCGGGTCGGCGGCTTGTGCCTCAGTAGAATCGAGACGTGCAGTGAGGCTCTCCATTCGTGCACTCAACTGAGCACACCCGAGCTCAATTTGTTCATCTCGGGTTGTTTGAGCCGCCATGCGAGCAAGAATGAGGTCGAGTTTTGCATCGTACGCCAATGTTGTCTCTCGGAGTTCACCCTCGTGAGTAGATATGTGTTCCATGGTGAACTCATGAGAAGGATTGTCAACTCGATCCTCTATGGCATGTACGCGCTCCATTAAGCTCTCAACTTGGAACTCTAGATCTCTTTTACGGGTAGCTTGGGATGCCAAAGTATCAAGAATCTGATCGAGCTTTGCATTGTAGGCTACCTCTTCTTCTTTGGATTCTATGAAAGCCAGGATCTGGTCGAGCTTCGCATGGTAGGCGGCCTCTCTTTCTCGAGCTGCTTGGGAATCTATAAACTCAATAATTCGGTCGAGCTTTTCGTTGAACTTAAGGGCCTCATAATTTTGCTCGACCGAAAGATGGTTCCAGCACTGCTCGAAAGAATAAGGGTACGGTTGGGAGTGGTACCCGGGGAAATAGACTGGCTCGTTGTTCCAAGAGGGGTCGTGCAGGGAGAAGTACCCGTGATTGAAATTCATTGTACCTGCACACAAGAACAAAACAACCACACGTAGCCAAGAAAAAAGGAGGAGAAAAGAAAATAAAAACTAAAACAAGAATAGAAGAGAAAAACACAAATGCACAAAAGGAACAAAAACACTAAAAATGCTAAAATAAAGAGAAACACAGAAAATAAGATCAAACACCAAAACTAAATATCCTTCTTGCCTTCCCCGGCAACGGCGCCAAATTTGTTGTGTACAAATTATTCTTTTTACCGAGTACCAAATCTAAAGATTTGTTCCCCGGGTCGATCTCACGAGGAAGGCTGTTCGGAACTTAGTTTTGATATCGATAACACATAAAAAGAAAACAAACCTAAACACTCTAATCGAATAAGGATGGATGAATAATTATCAGCTAAGAAATAATAAAAAGCAATAACCTACCTAAAAAAATAAACGAAACAATGAAAAAGTAGCTAGGGAGTCGGGGATGATTAATTCAAGTTCTAGCAAAACCGGGCAATCAATTGTTCGGTTCAAGATCGACACTCTCGCTTAGACATCCAGCGGTTCGCTCCCAATAACTCTACGTAACAAGGGATTGAACATGGACGAACAAGTTTGAGCATACGACACAGACCAATTATCCCAATCCCAATAACTTTCATAACAAGGGACGGGTCATTGACAAGTACGTATTTCAATCTAAAACACGTAGATTAGTCAATTACGACATCGTCTACCTCATGTGAGCCTAAGTCTACGACTTCTCCCTTTTCGGTTCAAAAAGTCGCTAATTTAACTAGAAGAGTGTTAATCGACTAATCACATAGAATCAACGAAACCCAAACTCGACTAATCAACATTCAATTGTCACCAATTGCAAGATCGAAGTGTCACTCTTCGATTATATCAATCAATCAAGCAAGAATATATCAATCCCTAATCGAAACAACTCACATAAGAAAGAACAATTTCAAGCCCGAGAGATGCACGTTAAACAAAAACAATCATTCCCCTATCCCTAGCGATAAGATTAACTACGTAAATTCAATCCAACACACATAATTAATTCTCACAATTCAACCATTATTCATGAATTAAACATAAGAGAAAAGAAACTTACGATTAATCTCAAATCCAAGTGTTGAATCCAAAATTACAAAGCTTAATCTTTGAATTCCAAGAAAAAAAAGGAAGAAAAATGAAAGAGAAAGATGAAAGAAGAATGAAGAAAGGAGAAGAACAAGAGGGGAAGGAAAAAGGAGTTTTTGTTCGTGTTTTTTCGCCCTAGGTTCGTCCCCAGGAGGGGGAGAGAATGAATCCTCAATCGTTCAAAAAATCTGCTTTTAGAACCTGTTTTCGTGACCTCCGCGTCCGCGACTTGCTCCGCGGCCGCGGGAAATAGCTGCAGCAATTTTTGGGTTCGCAGCCTCCGCGGCCGCGGAGGTATTCCCGCGGCCGCGGAGAAAGTTGGCTGCACTGCGCGGCTTCACGGTTTTGCTTTGTTTGAGCTCGTCCGAACTCGGAATTGAGTTCCGTTTTTTTTTCTACGCGTAGCTAACGAACCCCTCTATTTAATGATGTAAGCTTCCCCAAAAATTTCCCAGAAACCTGTTCTCCCGAAGCTCCCGACCTACACACCAAAAACGAAAACACAAACGGAAGACTACCGGAAAAAACATAAAAATTACCGGGGCACTCAAGACAACACAAAACACACAATAAACGACAAAATGAACCTAATACAAACTAAATGACTCAAAATAGGGGAAAAAGAATGAGAAAATAATAACGAAAAATGCAACAAAAATGGGACAAACACTCCACGTCTCTAATGCATCCACGAGAAGAAATAAGCTAAAAAGTTGTAATCTTGATGGAGAAATATTACAATAAAAATAGGGTCTTGGAGCCCTTAGAGAGAGAAAAAAAACTAGAGAGAGGAGAGAGCAAAAAAACTAAAATGAAAATTTAGCAAATGAGGAATTGTTCCAAAAATACAAAGCAAGATGTCTATTTATAGCTACACCACAAACACACACTAAAAACACACATATTTAATGAAATTCTGCAGTTCGCGGGTCTCGAAACGGAGTTCGCAGCGAGTTTGGGCATGGAGTAGTGCAGAAATGGTTGTTCGCGGGTCGCAAAAGGAAGTTCGCAGCGAGTTGGAGTAAAAATGGCCTGCAAGGGCGCTTTCGCGTGGCGCCAACTTCACTTCGCTGGCGAGTGTGGCGCATGGGTGCTGGGATGTACGTGTTTGGTGGGTCGCGAAGGTTGGTTCGCCAGCGAGTGCGAAGTTTGTGGAGTGCGGATCGCCATTTCGCGGGTCGCGAGGCATGATTCGCGTGCGAGTGCATGTTGGTGATGGGTGCTGGGATTGTGCGTTTGGTGCGGCGCTAATCCCCTTTCGCTGTGAGTGCCGGGCTTCCTCATGCGCGCGTCTCGCGGAGCGCGAGTCCGTGTTGGCTGCGAGTGCCGGGCCACTTCCTATGCCTTTTGCGGTTCTTGACTTTGCCTTCTGGGTAATGATTCGGATGGCTCGAATGGTTCGGTCCATGGCTCAAAAATGACACGAACGACTCGTCTCCCAACAATTGCAATTTGGACCTAAACAACACACCAAGAGAGACGCGAAAATATGGAAAAATACAAGAGCGCATAACTCAAACGAAAACACATAAAACACGATAAAATGAACCGGTTGACACTCAAACGAACCTAAAAATGACTCGACTCAAGCACATAAAACACAAAAAGTACCACAAAAGCATAACAAACAACTCCCCCACACTTAACTCTTTGCTTGTCCTCAAGCAAACAAAATAATAAGTAGCTCGAAAAGAATAATCGAGAAGTCCAAAATTAACGAACATGCGAAATGAAACTCTCATTATCATCCGGTATTCCTAAAATCAAAATCCAATCCGAGAACATGGTTCCCACATAATGAATCCATACAAAACAAAAACTCGTCCCAAGTTATTCTACACATGATTACTCGATTCAAACTCCCTTATTCTATATATACGTGCAAAAACTATAAATGGTCCTCTAAACATGTAACATAATAACCATGAACCAATAAGCCAACTCCCATTCTTTTTCTTTTCTTTTTTTTTATATTTTTTATTTAATGAGCTACTTTTTCCAAATGAAAGCCGTTAGGACGATTATTACCTAGGTTTAACCTCGGGGTTTATCCCCGAGTTTCCTAGGCCGGTTTCCCGTGCTCCTTGACCCGGTTTATCTATAAGATCAACCGAGCCAAGAGGAGCCTAATCATTTCGACTCTCACGAACTCAATTTCATGAGTTTCTTTTTCCAAACGAAGTTTCCGGACAAGATGATCTAGGTTTAACATCGAGGGGTTTCCTCGAGTTTCCTAAACTGGTTTCCCGGGCTCATTATCCCAATCCACGAAGTGGCTCGGAATAAGAGGAGCCTAATCCATATTTCCTCGCGAACTCACTTTTTATTCCTTTCTTTTTTTGAAGGGAGAGGCACACAAGGATACATCATAATTACAATAGCATGATCATCACAACTCAATTGAAACATATCACAAGTGTATAGATAACACGTTTACAACGATAATTGAACATAAGGAAAGCATGCCTCAAGACAATCAATCGAGAACAAACAAGGGACAAAACAATTCCGTGAATTCACATGCGGGTTTCAATGTCAACAAATCATCATTCAATGTTAGGAAACCGTCCAATTCATCGAGTACATAAGGCATGAATCGTTAATAATGAAACCAATCAACAATCTCAACTCACCACTTAGCCATTTCGACTATCGAACAAACATCAAGCTTCATGCGGGAGAGATGACACAAACACACAAAAACTCAAATAAAACCGGTCCAAGACACAACAAATACGAAAAATAAAGCACAAAAAAAAAAGAAACAAATATCACCTAAACATGCACAATCATGAAAATCCCTCCCCCACACTTAAAACAAAGCAATGTCCTCATTGCTTGACCAAAAAGCATAGGAGAGAGCACATAATCATGTAAGTTCATGCGATTAAAATGAAAACGGAACACAATAAACAAAGAAACGATAAAAGAACAAACACGAAGACATACAAGAAATAATGAAAGAAAAAGAAAATAGGAAAAGAAAATGCGTACTCTACACGGTGGTGGCCACCACCGTGTGCCTAATGGTGTTCGTCCGGTGAGAATAGAGAAAATAATCCGAAGGCCATCGAGCTCAAAATGAAGCCATCCGAATATTTGAACAATTAAATTACATCCATTCATAAGTCATCCGGGCACTATGACATGCAAAGTATAAAAGGATCCCATCCTTCGGCTCCGAATAAAGGCCTCTATGCGTCTCGGAGGGATGATAACGGTGAATTCATGAACTCGACAAAGACACAAGTATGCTTGAACGTCCGGAAATCGGGCCTTGGTCCAAGTATGATCCTCCCCATAACATCTCATGGCCAACACCTCATTATGTTCACCAATGAAACGATTCCCGGTGTTTGCCGTAAACTCCAACCTCCAATCCAAAAACACCCGGCAACGAATACACAATACTCGGCACGCCCGACAAGACGTGCCGATCAATCACGAGCCCAACTCCAATCACCCACACGGCCACTCCGGCAAGAGTAGTAATCCAAAGGTCGACACCAAAATTAAAAGTCAAAGATAGGCCAAGCCGATGTACCATGGAAATAATCAAGAAAAACGGTTGTCGGAGGTCGGATAGAGAAGAAAATACCAAGTAATAAGCTCCAGTGGCCGGAAAGTGGACCGAATACGAAGTAGCAGTCGTCGGGAACATGAAAAGCTCAAAAAAAATCCCTACCGGAAGCTTCGTGGGTGTTCAATCGCCGGGAAAAATGGTCGCCAGAAAAGTTCGTCGGATTCCGGCGAAGGTGGCCGAAAAGGTGAGCCCCAGCGAGAGGAGTCCGGGAGTTGTCTCGGATTTTTGAAACTCCAAGTGAGTCAACGGGAAAGTAGATTTGAAGGTTGAAGAAGATGGGTGCTTGGACTCCGGACGGTTCGCGGGTCGCGGATGGGCATTGGCGTGCGAAGCGGGGTTGGCTGGGTGTCTTTCGGGTCCCTCCATGAGAAATTAGGGTGGTTTCGCCACCCGGGATTGTATGTGTTCGAGTACGGATCATTTTGGACCCGGGGGGCGTACCCTTGGATAGCATTGATGTCGTAGGGGACCCCTTCAAGATTTAGATCGTAGGCCGGCACCATATAATTCAGACATTCGTGGCCTCCATGGTCGGCCTCTCCACAACAACCGCACACCTCGGCCATCACTACTTGGGTCGACTTTGCATCCCTTAGCCGGAGTTGTTTGAGCTCTTCTTCTAACGAGGCAAGCTTAGCAAGAACGGCATCGTTCGAGGGCCCGGTTGATGGTGTAGCCTCATTCACGGGGGCCCTCTTACGAACGCTCTTCCTTTGCAAATTTTCGCTCAACATCTCGTACAAATTGTAGATCTCCTCCTCCGTATGGCTCCCTATGTCTCCACCGGCCGCATGATCGACCATGTATTGGAGGGTTTGGTGGAGACCGTCATAGAAAAATTGATTGAGAACCCCGAGGCAAAAGTGATGATGGGGGCATTGAAGTTGATACCCCTTGAACCGCTCCCATGCCTCGTGGAAGGTCTCACCGATATTTTGGCTAAAGCTAGCCATTTGAGTCCGGAGGTCGGTGGTCTTTTGATGAGAGTAGTACTTGCTCATGAACTTCTCGTAGACGGCTTCCCACGTGTTGAGCGAGCTCGGAAGCAATGTCATGAACCAAGTCTTGGCTCGGTCTTTCAAGGTATATGGAAAGCATCTCATACGGAGTTGGTTCTCGGTTAGGCCTTGGAGTGGGAATGTGTTGACGGTTGCATAAAAGTCTCGGATGAAGTTGAGAGCATCCTCTTGAGCTAGGCCGTAGAATGATGGAAGTTGGTTTAGGTGGATGGTCTTGAAATCATAATTTCGGGCCGCTTCCCCGAGTACGAGGCACGAGGTGTTGTCTCCGATGATAGGTCGTGCGAAGTACCTCATATTCAGGGGCGGTTGAGGAAGTTGCTCATTTTGATTCGCCATTGGTTCGGGTTCCGGTTGAGGTTCGTCTTTGTCGGATTCAACTATGAGGTCGATCGGTGGAGTCTCCTTTCGGGGTTTACGCCCTCGTCTACCTCGCATAAACAAAAACGACAACTATACCCGGTGAACGTATCAATGGGAAACAAGATCAAAACACAAGCAACAAAAACAAATAAACGAAAAAAAGCAAGAGAAATCAAGAGAAACACGGAAATTAACCAAGGTTCACAAAAATCAAGAGAAACACGAGAAAAATAGACAATCAACTAGCAAACTAGGCGTCCTACTTGCTTTCCCCGGCAACGGCGCCATTTTGTTTAGCATAAAAATGATGGGCATGTGGTAACCGAGTTACCCGACTCGGGTCGATCTCGAAGGAAGGCTATTCGGAGCTTCGTCTACTATATGATCGTCCAAATCACAAAAATCGAAAATAAAATCCTAAACATTCTAAGCAATTGATTGGGGGTTTGAATATCACTAGACGAGCACTTAACAACGAGCAATTAATTAAAAGCAAGATGAAAAGACGAGCAATTCGCAATCTAGATCACCGGAGTCTCAAGCCATAACCAATACGGGATGATAATCAATCGACATACGGAATAAACGAGCTACGAGCATTAGATTTTCTAACCCTAGTCGTCTAACCGAGATCAACAAGTAATTAACGGCTCTATCTACTCTAGCAAGCAATCAAGTTCAAGCATTTCCACCATCATCAATCAAATCCAATTTACTCTAATGAAAATTATAAGTAAAACCGGGGCAAAAACGAAGTAAAGAGCTTTAAAATTAAATACTCAATCCTCCATTGCGTAGACGATGAAAAACGGAGTCAAAAGCTCGAAACTTGAACGAAACCGAAGTCGCCGGAAAATCTCCCGGAAAATAGCATGAGCTCCTAATCTAGAGAGCAAAAAAAATAAAAGCTGATTTCCCAAAATGGAAAAGTGAAAAATGAAAGTTGGATCCCCAAAATGCAAAGGACAAAATGTATTTATAGTCTAGCCCAAAACACACACTAAAACACGCAGAATTAAAAAGACACTCCCGAGCTCTCCATGAAACTCGCGAGCTCGCGAGCGCTAGACAGCACAGGTGCACGGGGCTCTCGACGTCGCTGGCGGATTCGCGCGGTCACGGACGCGCGCATGAGGGACTCGCGTGGTCGCGGCGCTTCCCGCGTGGTCGCGAGTGTAGGCGTGCGGTGTGCAGCGGATGCGCGGGCACTCTCGGCATCGCGGACATTTCCGCGTGGGCGCGAGCAGCAAGCACGCGGGTGAGCGGTGCTCTCGACCTCGCGGCGTTCTCCGCGTGCTCGCGAGTGTGCTGGGGTGTATGATGCTCTCGAGCTCGCGCCCGTTTCCGCGTGCGCGCGAGTGGGTAGGTGGTTTGCGTGGCGTGCGTGAGCGGCTGGCGTGTTGTGCATCCGCGAGCGCGCGGCTTGGGCTGCGTGGTCGCGAGTGTTGGGCAGCACGCGTCCCGGCTCGACTAAGGACTCGACCGGAACTTGTTCGTTCGAATGGCTCGAAACCTCTCGGAATTCTTAGGAAATTGGCTCGACTTTCTTTTCACCCTCGAAATAGACCTGTAAATATATCAAAAGCATGGACAAGTACGCCAAGATACAAAATAAAAGATAAAACATAAAATCACACAAAATACGACAAAATGGACCGGTCAACACCAAAACGAACCTAAAACCGACTCAAACACACATATAAACACATAAAAATAAGCACAAAAACATAACAAACACTGGGCACGAGGGCGCGTTGGCGTGCGAAGTGGAGCTCGCGGGGAAGAGGTCATTTCCGCCGCGCGGAAGGGGTGGAACTGAAGCTGGGGTGTTACGCGTGTTCGCGGGCGAAAGGAGGTTGGCAGGCTGCGGAGGGAGTTTTGCTGGGCGCGAACCGCTGTTCGCGGGCGAGTGTCCGCTAGCTGGGCGCGAGATCAAATTCGCGGGCGAGTTGCATGGTTCCTTGCTCTCCTTTGGCAACATCTTCCATACTTAGAAAAATTTCACCTATTTCACCCTCAACTCCCAAAGCAACTTGCGGGCACAATTTTCACTCAATTCCCGGGCCGTTTTCTCTCCATTTTTTTTTTTGTTCGAGCCCAAAATTTCCACACTGTCTTGCTTTTATGAGGAGCCATTTTACTACTGATGAGAAATGATTTATTAATACTACGTGTTGATTTTGTGTCGTAGGAATATATGAAAGTGATGAACAATGCAAGTGTCTCTGTAATAAATTTATCTGATAGGAGTATTGAAGTTGTTGATCTTTTTTTTTTTTTTTTTGGTAGCCAACCACGGTATCCGGAGCTATGCTCCGACTAATCCGTTGGTCGACCGGGTCGCACACCTGGTAGTGGTGGGTGAATCTCCCAACAAGGGTTATCTACATCCACAAGGATTCGAACCCGAGACCTTTGCTTAAGCGACATCAAACTGCTTACCACTTGAGCCAACCTCTGTTGGTTGAAGTTGTTGATCTTTAGCTCCACCATCAGCTTGAGGTTGACTCAAATTCATCTGGTGTATTAAGGTAAATTATACTTATGTTTGAGTGTGTCGTCAAACACTCGAGCTTATAAAATATATGCTCTGAGTTCATATCGAGCACCTCGAACTCAACTCAAGTACAGTCAAACTCGAGCTTGAATCGCTCATTAACTCAAATCATATGCTAGCTCAAGTACAAACCGACATTGACTCGATTGTACGTTAAGGCTCGTGAGCTGCTCAATTTGTTTTCACCGCTAGTTTGCAGCCACATAAATAGGCAATTATCCAATAATTCCAAAAAAAAAAAAAAAAAAAAAAAAAAAAAAAAAAAAAAAAAAAAAAAAAACTAGCCATGTGCATGTTAATGGCTTTTTTCTTCACCTTAAATATATCAAAGATTCAAATGTATTACTTTTTTTAGCAGTTTTCACTAAATTATTAGTGGGCACCCAAAAATGTGTCAGAAAAAAATAAAATAAAAAGGGCGGTGCCGCCCCACATGCACCGCCCCATTGCCAAGTATTAAAAAAAAAAAAAAAAAAAAAAAAAAAAAAAAATATTGCAAATTGAATTGCAATTGTCAGATTTGATTCCTTCATTCGCCTATAAATAGGCATACTCGGCAGAAGGAGAAAAGACACCAAAGAAGAAGAGAAAAATAGAGAAAAGAAAGAGAAAGGAAAGAAAAGATAGATTTATGTCCAAATATCGGATATAAAAATATCAAAAGAGAGAAACAAGTTATAATTTTTATTTGTTTTAAGAAATCCCTTTTATTTTTAAGTGCTCAATTCTCGATTCCGTTCCCGTTCGCCGGAG
>CACSLK010000984.1:719220-736891 GCA_902706635.1 Striga hermonthica
CCAACCAGTTGGCCACTTTTGTTCACATCCCTCTATGATGTTCACAACTTAGTTTTTTGATCAACCGAGATTGAAGATATTGGTCCGTTTGAATCTTGTTAGCAAACTATATGGCATCATCAAAATTATGATTCACTTCACAAATAAGCTAAGAAGAAAAAAAAAACATAGTAAATAGAGACCATAAGCATTTCAACAAAATTATAGGAGGTTTGTTTTGAGTTTTGACCCGGCCAAGTTATGTAACTGTTTCATTTCAAGGGACATTGGTTTGAGTTGAGATATTTTTCGAGGGAGGAACCTTCTCCAATAAGTGACCACCATTTTGAAAGCTTTAGATAAATCTCCTGGCAAATCATGTAATTTTTTTACTTTGATCTTATCAACGCCCCACCGAGGCAAAGACTGAATTCTATATGGTGCCCTTGTATGTAATTCAATAGTTTGGAATCCTTGCTAAATCCAATTGCATCAGATATTTATGACAGAGGTATGAAATATAAATGAAGGTGTAGAGTGACAGTTTGCAAAAGATTTGGCGTAGACAGTTGATGAAGAAATGCATAAGAGGTCAACATTTTTTCTTATTTTTCTGTCTCTTTCTCCACCCTTAACCTTTTTAGTTTTTCAGTACTTATTGGTGACAGTTGAAAATATTCATGTTTTTTTGTGCTATTTTGATCTGACGAGCTTTATGTGGTCAGTGTATGATTTTTTTTTTTCAAGAAAAATCTAAAGTTGTTACGCTTTTATAAATTATGTCGTCTTTGGCGGATTTGGCTGGTTATGAGTTGAAGAGAAGTTGAGCAGATCATTCCTCACGAGTTATGTACTTGTGTTCCTCTGAATGTTCCAAACATAATCGAAAAGTACATATAAGGATTGTTTAGAGGGTTTTTGGGAGAGAGCTTATAAGTTCTTTGAAACGTATTATAAAATGTTCAATAGTTCGTAAGGTTATAGAAGTTTGGTAAACCTTTTTTAAGAATCTATGAGATGCAGAAATGAGCACTTCAGGGCTCGTTTGTTTCCTTTGTTCCTCCTTTTGCAGTATTGTTGTATCAATTCTTTGAGCTCGAGCTGGGTAAAAGTTTAAAAAATTATGAAAATAAACGAAATTGTATCAGTCATGATGTTATTGTAGGATATGACACGTGAGGTTTTTCGCTTAATGCTCGAGGTGGGTCCACTTGAAAAAATGGATTACGTTTTGCATTTTCGAACTCTAACATGGTTTTAATTTTATTTGAGGATTTTAGAGATTAGTGTCTGTATTTATGTTTCGGTATCATCGGTTGTCTTACTTGTCTAGCGCCAGATTTCGTTACTTCGACACAACATACAACATAAACAAGTTCTAGATGCAGAAAAGGACAAAAGGGACTTGTAATTTCATTTGACATACCCTACCTGGACGGTTTGGATCACGCTTAAACGGGCCCCACGCATTTTTTGCATGAGTTTCGACTTTTATGGAGGATATACTGGCAATTAAACTTTGCAGTCTCAGTTTATTGCGTGGTCGTGGAGGATATACTGGCAATTGAACTTTGCAGTCTCAGTCTCAGTTCTCAACTAGATCAATTTTTTGTTATCCACACTCGACGGAACTAGAAAGCTGAAGATTGGTCTAACAAAACAAGTAAAAAACACTAAACAAAATACAACATATCGACAATAAAAATAAACAAACAAACACTAACAACACTAGCGATTGACTAAAGCCCTCTCTGGGCTTCCTCCGACAAGCTACACTGCCGCACCCACTACATGAGACAACGCACCGATGATGGCCACACTATGAACAATGATATGACATATAAGAATAGCTCGGTGAAACCGATCAGGATCAGCTCAGCTATTAGATCGGAGATCGATATTGATAGCTCGTCAGGTAAGGCGCGCAGACATCACGCCAATATGACTGGCTCGGTGCGTTGGAAGCTAGGTATGTACACAAGTTTGAAAAGTGGATCTGTTTGGTGTGTTACAAAACTCCTTCAAGTGGAAGTAAAATATTAAGATTGATATTACAAAACTTATTTCATATGTAAGGACCAAAAACTTATGACGGATCGTAAACCAGGTAATTATTTCAATTAATTCCTCATTATGAGTTGCCTACATCTATATAGGTAATATTTGAGAATTTAATATTAAAATTTTAGATAATGAACATATTACATTTTCAAAAATTTGATCATTAGGAAAAATAAATTAACGATTTTATTATTATAAACAACTGTTTATTTATATAATAATAGTTTGATTATTATTATTACTAAGAAATAATTGTTTATAAGATTCTATAGTTGTTTGACTGTGCTATTAAAACAATTTACTAATTATTTTTAAAGAAATTTTTTCATGAGATACAAAAGAAAAAGAAAATATTGATGTTAATATAAATAACTTGAAACAATTGTTTATAATTATGTAATTTATATTTATTGTGAATTATTATTAGTTAGTTTTAGCAAAAACTATTATATAATATAATAAAAAAAAATACATAATTACACTTAATAGGATGTATTAATGTGAGAAGTAAAAAAATATTAATGATAAATTTTGTAACCGAAAATAGAGGGAAAATTTTAGAGGTTTTATTAAATAGGTTTTATTAAATGCTATATGCTAGCAATTATATATATATATAGATTTGATTTGTATTAATGTGTTGCTATGTTAATATTGGTCAAAACCTCATTTACTGTGTAGCCGTTACATTTCTCTTTTTTCCTTATTATCTTTAGTACCTTTGAATTTCGAAAATATATATATATTTTTTTTTTTATTATCAAAAAATTGATTCACTCACAATATTTGATCTATTTATTCTCACCAATTTATGATACTTTGTTTTTTAGTAACTAAAGTTGTTTTTGATTTTAGTAAAATTTTTCGACAATATAGTCCTAACTACATTTAGTAAAATTTACCAATTTTAAGTGGCAACTAGATATTCATACTTCTTTAGCAAGTAGCTTTTGTAAAATTCACGGCAAGTAGGTGTATTCGTTTGGAATTTCGAGTGACATTTAAAGGCTATTCGAGATTTGAAATTTTTAAATTAGAGGAATCTTATGAAATTTTAAGTTTGGATGTGAGATTTGTAATGAGTTTTAGTATATGTTTATTTCTTTAGAAATTCCAACAAATCTTAGAAAGTTTTAACAAATCTTAATCTCAAATAATTAAATACATCGGGATGAATACCAAATGAATATCTCAAGACTTTTGTAAGTCTTGAGAACTCTAAATTAAATTATACCATAATTTTCAAAGTCCTAAAAATTCTTCATTTTTTTTTTAAAAAAAATCTCAATTAAATACACAATTAAATTTAAAATAGCTATTATGTAAAATCCAAAATAATTAATTAAATTTAAATATTTCCCATATTATATACAACACAACAAGTAATTAAATTTAAATATTTCCATTGTATATACAAATCACAAACTCCTTTGCATCTCACTGTACAATTCATTCATGTTTTAATAAAATCGTCCCATTAAATGACAAAAAGCAACTTCCGGAGAAAAATCGGCCACCGCCACATAACATAATCCCCCGAAATTTATATATATATATATATATATATATATATATATATAATTAGTTAATTACTAGCTAATAGCATTTAATAAAACCTATTTAATTTTACCGATGTGGCAATTTAACCCGTTTCCCTCCAAAAATCGTTACTTTTGATGTATTTAATCTTTCATTTAATTATTAAATAATCAACACTAATCACTTCAAAATTACAAAAATCATTTTAAGCTTTTGATTATTGACAGTTGACCATATAATGTGTTTACCGTATAATGTGATTAGATGTTATAATTGTAGTTAAATTTAAATTATAATTATTTTTAAAATAAAAATTGTATTTGAAATTCTTAAATAAATAATAAATAATTCACAAAAAAAAAGACGTACCAAAATATACATTACATCCAATCAGATAAACGCAATTTAAAAAAAAAAAATAGATATTCCAATTAAAGTTGGCCAGCAAAAAGGTGAAAGAAAAATAATTAATCATTATATGCATACAAATAACTCACAATACTTTATTTACATTTGTGCAAATGCACAGGTCAAATACTAGTTGCCAAATAATCTCTCATACCCACGCCTCTTTATGACCCACAACAACATTTTAAATTAAAATTGGGCCAGAGATTTTTATTGGGCCGCATGTCTTTAGCTCACTACTTTTGGGCCTAATTTTCATTAACGAGCCAAAACTTGGCAATATTCATTCGACGTCTCGTCGTCCATAAAAATACTCCAATAGTCTAAAAATAAACTATAAAAATATCATAGCACTTGAATCCATCTAAGAAATAAATAAGTCATATAACATATAAGAGCGATAAAATTAAGTATATAACTATACGCTAATAAATATCACATTTTTTTCGACCAATCACGCAGCCTCAGGCGGTGGTGGTGAAGCCGGTGGTAGAGAGTGAGCAACCCGACCGGTGGCACATCAACCAAGCTGGAGGGGTGCAACACATAGTCCCGATGGTGGGGCAGCATATTCCGATAGTGTTAGGCCGGCGGGGTGCGGTACGAAGGCGAGAGGAGCGAGAGGAGAGGTCTATCGTGTCCTCGATGGGTAATAGGCCGCCGAGAGACGTGACGTTGGAGCGTATGGCTGATCAGATTAGGGACGACGACAACCGAAGGTCTTGTGCACATCCCCCTAGGATGTTCACAACTTAGTTCCTTGATCAACGAAAATTGAAAATATTGGTCCTTTGAATCTTGTGTTGGTGTATATACTGGATGTTTGGCTTTAGATGTTATTTACACTGAACCCATTTGAAAGAGAATCATGTTTAATTAAACAAATTTGCACTTAGATAAAATGGTTCATTAGCGGGTGAACAAAAGATCATTTTATCAGTGACTTGCGAAAAAAGAATAGTAGGTTCACATCCTAGATGGAAATGAACAAACCATCGGAATGGTTGTAGTGTTAACCATACACAATTGGCCTTGAGTGATTAGTTACACTAATACACTTTGTGTATTGAATGGATCCCAGAGAGGAGAAGTTCGTTTTATACTGATCATCGTAAACGAACTAGGCCTTGGTTAATTACTGCGTACTCATAATCCGTAAGATATAAACAGTCATGTGCATGCAGTAAATATTATTTTGATTCACTTGGGTGAGTTTCAGTTTACTGGATCAATATACTTACTAATTTGGATAATATTATTGTATGTACGATGTGTTGTTCGAATATTATTTTACTGAATGGAAGTGATAAAAAGATAAATGAGAGCAAGCAATTAGTAGTGGATAGGGCTGTTTTTCGAACCGAACGTTCGCGAACAAAGCTCGCTCGCTCTGAACGGTTCGTTTGGATATTGAGAATTGCGATTACCAAGTTCGCTTGCTCTCATACCATGGAAAATCTAAGAGAAATGTGCATATATTTTCGTAGCTCCCATTATTCTCAACACGTTTTTTCTCATTACGTTCAAATGAAGAAGATGCGTAATTAATATACTCATACAATACAAACGACAATTTTCGCCACTAAAATAAAGACAAACATAAAGACTCAAAATGACACCGTCTTTACTAAAAGAAACGCACAAGTGATGCACCTTGATGGAAAGTAAGGAACACGCTCTTGATGCACCTAACCCTATCACGGTGATCTTCGACCCTGGGGTTGATCCGCCGGCGCACGTAATCGATACAGAATTCCCAGCCTTATCTGCCACCAACCTCCATGCCACCAAACGACCGAGAACCCGGAAAAGGGCAGGCGACTCCCTCGAGATTCACACCCCGCAGCAACAGGCACCACACACTTCTCCACCCGAGGAGACCCCCGCCACAACAAGCAAACCTCCTTTAAAATGGTCTTTTCGAGACATGGTGAATAAACAAAGATCCCACGTGATGATGGATAATGACGAGGATGAAGTGATAGAGGAAGGGGACGAGGAGGTCTCTGTTGACCTCTCCCGCCAGGTACCGGAGGTCACAGTTTCCAATCGTTTCTTTGAGCGCATCTCCACGGAATGGAGGAATGCGGTGGTAATCAAGCCTTTCGACGATTCAATTACTATGGCGTCATTGTACAACCGTTTAACAAAGCTGTGGCCGTTCATGGCAGGGTGAAACATGATGGACCTAGAGAACGGCTTCTATCTCATCCACTTCAGTCTTCAGGAGGATGCGGTGAAAGTACTTACAGGGGGACCATACGTGATTGGAAACGAATATATGCACGTCCAGCTGTGGTCCTTAGATTTCGATGCAGCCGAGGCAGAGGTGAAGTCGACTGTTGCATGGATTCGTCTCCCGGGCCTGCCCGCTCACCTCTACCATAAGAAAATTTTCCGAACGATTGGCCAAATAGTGGGAAAGGTTGTCAAGATCGATCAGCAAACGGCTGCTTTAACCCGTGGAAAGTACGCATGACTTGCGGTGGCCGTAGACGTCACGAAACCCCTTTGTGTTAGTTTCTCCATTAATGGAAAAAGACAGTGGGTAGTATACGAAAACATGCCCGTGATTTGCTTCCAATGTGGACGCCTCGGTCACTCCAGCTCTTCATGCCTCCATCACCCGCCGCCCCACGAGAATACTACAAAGCCGGATAACCCGCACGGGAATCGCCCGACCACCGTGAACGTAGAGGGCGAACACTCTGGATCAAAAGTACCGGCGGACACCAGTGAGAACTACTCGGAATACGGCCCATGGATCCAGGTTCCGCAGCGAACCCGGCAGCAATATCCACGGCGTGAAAAAGGGAATAATCAAATCACTAAAAATCCACATACCAATTCTAATGGTGGTTCGAGATTCGGTATATTGGAAGAGGAGCCTAATCAGGATAATTACTCTAAATTTGAATTCAGATCACAATCTGGGGCGTATACAAGAGAGACAAGCAGATTGCATAATCAGAATCCCGGTATTTCGGGGGAGCGTGATTGGCGTGCTATTAAGGCTAGAGGTAAAGGAAAAGCACAGGTTAATGGACCTGCGGTCAATATTGGGCCTAAGAATAACTCGCAGCGGCCCATAAAATCGATCCAACAGAAGGAAACAATAACGGACCCAAAAGCTTTCGTGGAGAACAATAAAGTTAGCTCGTTATCAGACCCAACACAGAAACAGGCCGGACCGATCCATGTAGGTGCGGGGCTGGACCCAACAAAGCACAAAGCCGTTATTCTTGCCGAGAACACCAACGACCCGTGACCCAACCATATAAGCCACGAGACTCTCATCGTCGACCATGCTGGTGACGAGACTATGTCGGAAGGCGAGCACGAGGTTCGCCTACAAGATCCGTGGCCAGAGGAGCAGCAATTTAGGCGAGATCCTGGGAAAAGGATTGAAGACATAGACCACCCCATGATTAATGAGGAAGAGAGCGGACCACACAGGCTTAATCTCGACTAACCGCCGATTACTGGCCCTTCCCAATTATCTGTTTCTATGATTATTTTCACTTGGAACGTGCAAGGAGCGGGTTCACCTGCATTCCGGGGGGCCTTCTCCACTCTAGTTCGACAACACTCTCCGGACATCGTGGCTATCTTTGAACCACTGATTAGTAGAGCAGCGGCAGACAATTTTGTGCGCTACAGCACATTTGAGAACTCCTTTCGAGTTGAAGCTCAAAGATTTGCAGGCGGAATTTGGATACTATGGAAAGAGAGGGTGACTGTTGAGGTTTTGTATTGTACTCAACAACTCGTGCATGTTCGGGCCAGAAAAGACAGGGAGGCAAGCCTTATATCATTTATTTATGCTAGCCCCAACCCTGCGTCGGTATTTATGGCCGGTCCTAGGAAGGCTTGCGTCCGGCATCTCAGACCCTTGGCTTATTGGCGGAGACTTCAACTGCTTACTTCATCCTTCCGACAAAGTGGGGGGATCTAATCGCTTTTGTAATGTGAGCAAAGACTTCGCAGACTGGTTGTTTTCCCACGGCATTCAAGAAGTAGCTACGGACGGTCACACTTTCACGTGGGTTCGCAATGGTCAATCAGGGAGAGTTATGGAAAAACTGGACCGTTTTGTGGCGAACACAGCCTGGATGGAGAAGTTCGAGTTTAGTCGGGTTCGTCTCCTTCCCCGTACCCAATCAGACCATGCGCCCCTACTGGTGGAGTTTGGTAGCCCGAGAATTGACACACAAGGCGAGAAACCTTTCCAGTTTCTAGCATCATGGCTACTCCACCCGGAATTCACTACCATGCTAAAAGAAGCTTGGCAACCCACCCTATCCTTTAGGGACGCGGCATGCCAATTTACAAGAGCGACGAAAGAATGGAATTCCTCAACCTTTGGCAACATTTTCAACCGGAAAAAGAGGCTCCTTGCGCGCATTGGAGGTATCCAACGAAGCCGACAATACTATTTTTCGAATAAACTCATGGCGTTGGAACAACAATTACGAACGGAACTTGATGATGTTATTCTCCAAGAGGAGTTGCTGCTTCTCCAAAAATCCACACTGGACTAGATGCACTTGGGGGACCGAAACACGTCTTATTTCCACCGGCAGCTCAAGTATCGAAGACGACAAGGGCGCATCACAGAGTTAGTCAATGAGGCGGGACAATATATAACCGACCAACAGGAGCTTCGGAGACTAGCAACGAATTTTTTCCGAAATATTTATTCGGGCGGGCAGCCGCTACGGAGATGGAGGCCGCACCCAACCTCTTCCAACGTTGTGACATTGCACGGCTGCAGGCCATGGAAGGGGGGATCTCGGATGAGGAAATTGTCACGGCCTTACAAAATATGGGCTCGTTAAAAGCCCCAGGGGCTGATGGATTAAATGCATTATTTTTCAAAAAGAACTGGGAGACGGTGGGCCATTCGGTTAGAGAGTTTATACGCACCATGTGGGAATCTGGGGAGGTACCCACCGAGATAAACCAAACGCTACTCGTCCTCATTCCGAAAGTCGAGAATGTATCCTCCATTAAGCAGTTCCGACCAATAAGCCTTTTGAACGTCATTTACAAACTTTTCACAAAAGTGCTGGTTAATCGGATAAAGGACTCTCTACCCGAGCTTATCCATCCGGCCCAAGCCAGTTTCATCCCGGGACGCCAAATCATATACAACATTGTAGTCGCTCATGAACTGATCCACTCAATGCGCCGCAAACAAGGAGCGACGGGATACATGGTTGTCAAGGTGGACCTCGAGAAGGCCTACGATTATCTCCGATGGGATTTCATTGAGGAAACCCTTCAATTCGCCGGTTTTCCCGCAATCATTATTAAAGCAATTATGGCATGTGTGCGGTCAGCTTCGATGCGCTTGCTTTGGAATGGTGCGCTAGTGGAGGAGTTCCTCCCTACAAGAGGTGTCCGTCAGGGGGACCCTATGTCCCCATATCTCTTTGTACTGTGTATGGAGAGATTGGCCCAACTCATCGACCGGGAGGTGCGAGGTAACTCATGGAAACCAATTTCAATTGGGAGGGGGGCGGTTTCGGTGCCGTTCCTAATGTTTGCAGACAACCTACTCTTGTTCCTTGAAGCTTCACATGAGCAGGCTGGAATACTAAAGGACACTCTTGACCGTTTCAGCGTAATGTCGGGCTTGAAAGTTAGCCCAGAGAAGACGCAAGTTTTCTTTTCCCGGAATATCAGAACTGATGAGCAACATAGGCTGGCGTCTATGATGCATTTTAAGTGGACGGACAACCTAGGCAAGTACCTTGGAATGCCAGTGATCCATGGCCGAGTTACCAAGTCGACGTACTCTCACATTCTGGAGAAGGCGGAGGAAAGACTTGCTGGGTGGAGAATGAAGTCTCTTTCTTTGGCGGGCCGTGTCACTCTTACGCAGTCGGTTATTAGCTCTCTACCTTATTTTTCCATGCAAGCTGCCATGTTACCTTGTGCTATTACAGAGGGTTTGGAACGTCGTAGCCGAGCCTTTGTTTGGGGTGGAAATGCCGACAAACGAAAGATCCATTTGGTGGCCTAGAAGGATGTGTGTAAACCTAAAGACGAAGGGGGCCTAGGCATAAAAGACTTACGCAAGATGAACCAAGCGCTTTTGATGAAACTCGGTTGGGGCTTGCTCTCAAAAAGTAACGCGCTATGGGCCCGAGTCTTGGTCGCAAAGTATGGGCTTGACCCCCCGTTCTGCCTAGATACACTTCGTGCTCGTCAATGATCCCCTTTGATGCGAGCACTACACAAGCTTTGGCCCGAAGTAATAAGAGGGACTAGGTGGAGCATCGGGAACGGAGAAACGATACGGTTTTGGCTGGATAATTGGGTGGGCCCAATCGGCCCGCTTATTAACCACGTTATACGGAGGCCGCCCGAAGACCACATTAACCTGGTAGTGGCAGACTACGTAGACAACAGAGACAGCTGGAACTGGAACGAGTTCCATGGCATTCTCCCATCTGCCATTATTATTCAAATTGCGGGAATCGTTCCACCAAGAGAAGAAGCTGGGGCAGATAGACTCATGTGGAGTGTTTCGCACGACGGAAATTTCACTACACGCTTGGCTTACTCGTCATTATCCCAGCCCGCAAGTAATCCGGATAAATTGCTCTGGAAGCTAATTTGGAGATCCCCGGTTCCGCAACGAGTCCGAACCTTCATGTGGTTGGCTGCCCGGGAACGCTTATTGACTAACGAGGAACGAGTCCGGCGACACCTCGCAAGTTTGGCAGAATGTGAAGCGTGTGGTGGGACCGAAACAACGATGCATGTGTTGCGTGACTGCCCGACTACAAAGAATTTTTGGCGTAAATTAATTCCCATAACCTCAGACGATCGATTCTTCAGCCAAGAATTTCGGCCGTGGTTGATGTCTAACTTAAGCGGAGCACCGATGGGTAGGTACAGAAATTGGGCCACCTGCTTTGCATTTAGAATATGGAGCTGCTGGAAATGGAGGAATGATAAAACCTTCAATGGCCGATTGAATGATACTGATACTCGCCTCCAGGAGGTTCTCCGGAAGTCAGAATTATATGCCCAGGCGGTCACGAGCTATGTAAAGGCGGGAGCGACAATGAAGGTCATGTGCATGATCAAGTGGCACCCACCGGACACGGGATGGGTTAAAGTTAATACTGATGGGTCATTTAATCGCGTTACGGGAGTGTGTAGTGCGGGAGGCCTTCTTCGGGATGAGTTGGGGAGATGGATTGAAGGTTTTATTATGAATGTTGGATTGGTACCATAACCGGAGCTGAACTTTGGGGATTGTATCAAGGTCTTCAACAGGCATGGGATTTGGGTTTTCGCCAAGTTGTAGCAGAAAGTGATAGCCAGTGCGTTATCCGAATGGTTACTGGCCCACGATCCCACTTTGGGGTCCACGAATCGATAGTGGGGGCCATTCGAGACTTGATCGATCGAGAATGGAGCATCAAGGTCCAGCACGTGCACAGGGAAGCCAACTACGCGACTGATTATATGGCGACACTAGCGTCTTCATTTCCATTAGGGCGTCAGAGAATCCCGTCACCCCCCCAAGGATTAGATGCATGGATTGATCACGACTCTAGAGGGGTGACTCACCCCCGTAGCGCTCTAGTTTCGTAGTCATTAGGCCTTTGAAAAGAAAAAACGCGTGACTAAGCGTAAGAATATAAGAGACATAACAAAAATTTAAAATGAGACTCGGTCTTCATCTTGCAACAATGTCCCATTCAGTTTTGTACATAGTCACATTATTTGCAAAGTATATGCCATGTGTGATTTCTTGAAAGAAAGCATCTATTTATTTTACTGTATGGAAGGGATAAAAAGAGAACAAGCGATTAGTAGTGGATTGTATTTTGTAATTGGTATTTATGGAAGATATTTTCATGCTTATATTTGGTAACTAAATATTTGATTTGATATGATTTTATCTCTTGTAATCTCTATATATTCTTTGTAAACTTTTTCTACGACATATACAACAATTTTGTCTTTTTCCCTGCTTTCATGTTCTCTTCTATGGTTTTAGCACGGTATCAGAGCGGTGAATTTCGCCGCAAACCTCATACCTAAGTATTTTTCATCACCATCATCATATTTTTTCTTTCATCATGTCAACCGGCACCGGATCTCAATCAAATAATAAAACAATCTCACCATACGATATCATGTCGAGTGATAATCCCGGATGCTTGATTTCTACGGTTCTCCTCACAGGCCAAAATTACATCGAATGGTCCTCTTCGCTCCGTACGGCTCTCCGGGCACGCAAACAGTTTAGTTTTCTCGATGGTTCTATCTCCACACCGGCCGATACCTCTCCGATCCTCGAAGATTAGTTCGTTAATAACTCGATGTTGGTCTCTTGGATAAAGAATACGATCGATCCGACACTTCGACCCTCCATCCCTCAAATTGAACTCGCCAAAGAATTGTGGGATCATCTTCGTCGTCGTTTCTCCGTTGTTAACGACACTCGAATTCAGCAATTGAAAGGCGAATTGGCTTCTACAGTACAAAAAGGTATGACTATCAGTGCATACTATAGCAAGCTACGCATGCTATTTGATGAATTGAATTCGTATCAACCACCGATCGCGTGTACCTATGGACATGCCCATGAATTCGAGGCTTGTCGAGATGCAAAAGAAACCCACCAATTTTTATTGGGCCTGGATAAAGAGGTGTACGGGTCGGCCCGCTCTGGTCTTTTGGCCCAAGATCCCTTACCTTCTTTCGAACGGGTCTACTCTGTCATCTCACATTAGGAAAGACTCTCCTCTCTATCTGATCCGATGACCGACGTAATGAGTTTTGCCACAACCGTAACACGCCAATCGTCCTCCCACTCTTCTCGGTCTTCTCGCCAGTGCAATGTTTGTGGTCGATCTGGACACGACGCCACAGTTTGTTATCGAGTAAAAGTCTGCCCCCATTGCAACCGGACGGGTCACGATCTACGCCGTTGTTTTGAAGTTGTTGGCTATCCTGTAGGTTGGTCCGGAAAGTCTCCAGTGGCTCCGTCTACTGGCGCGTCTTCGGCGGGACAAGGTCAATCGATCGGCACCTCTTCATCTTCCGCTGGAAATGACCGACGACTTGTTCCTTAGTTTCTGCCAAATCCCACACTACCAATATTGTTGGGACAAAATCTATTGGGCCCGGTCATGTTGGGCCAGGTCTTGCAAATTCTCCTATCCAATTTGGCTCTTATGGGGCTAATTATGTCCCGACATCTACAGGTTTGAGTCCGGATCAATGGCAGGCGCTAGTTAATCTCGTTCGCCCTAATAATTCTGATACTACCATTTCTAATCATTTAACTGGTAAGGATTATTCTCGTAGTTGGATGTATGATTGTGGTGTCACACATCATATGACTGGATATTTTCAGTATCTTGTTGATATTTGTGATATTTCACCTCGATCAGTGCAGCTTCCTGATGGACAACTGACTATTGCGACTAAAGCCGGCAAAGTTCGCCTTAGTCAAAATTTGGTCTTGATTAATGTCCTCTTTGTTCTTAGTCTTAAATGCAGTCTCATTTCGTTATATCATTTGTTAGACGGTCATGGGTGTATAGCCCAATTCACTAATGTTGATTGTCTAATACAGGAACGTACTACGAGGACGGTGATTGGTCTGGGTGAACAAAAGGGGGGGTTATATTTTTTTTTCTTGATCCTATGAAGACGGTGACGACTCGGGTATCTATTGGCGGATCTATGGATTTGTGGCATCGACGATTGGGTCACCCACCTTCACAGGTTATTGGGAAGCTTTGTAATTTATCTCATAGTCATGATAGTAGTTTTACCAATAAAGCTTGCGATGTCTGTTATCGTGCCAAGCATACTAGAGACTCATTTCATTTGAGTGCAAGTACTAGTTTGGAACCTTTTGTTTTGATTCATTGTGATTTATGGGGTCCCTATCGAGTCCCCTCGTTTTCTGGTGCTAGATATTTTTTGGCAATTGTTGATATTTTTCTCGAGCTGTGTGGCTTTATTTGTTGGATGATAAAAGTTGTGTTTTTGCTACTTTGACTGGTTTTTTTGCCATGGTCCAACGACAATTTAATAAATTGGTGAAAGTTGTTCGAAGCGATAATGGGACTGAGTTTATGTGTCTCACTTCATATTTACGGGAAAACGTACATCTTGTGTTGCAACCCCCCAGCAGAATGGTCGAGTGGAACATAAACATCGCCACATCCTAAACGTGGCCCGTGCTCTACATTTTCAGGCTAATTTACCCATTGAATTTTGGGGACACTGTGTCTTGACTGCCGGATATTTAATCAATCGTACTCCCACTCAATTCCTACGTGGGAAAAGTCCCTATGAAGTTCTTTTGGAAAATCACTATCTCTTACACATCTTCGTGTTCTTGGTTGCTTATGTTATGTTCATCATTCAGATCGTTCGGGTGATAAATTTGCTAGTCGTAGCAAAAAAGTGTATTTTTGTAGGCTATCCATTTGGAAAGAAGGGATGGTCAGTTTTTTTATCTTGACACTCGACAATTTTTGGTTTCTAGAGATGTTAAATTCTGTGAGGATCGGTTCAAATTTTCTACGCCACCTGATTCTGAGACTGACTCTGTCCGCCTCCTTCTACTACACCATGGCTTGTTATTGATGACGAGTCTTCACCTGTGCATGATTCTAAGCCGGTCATCTCTCCCGATCCCACATCTTCATCTCCTTCTGGGACTACTATAGTCAGGGGGGTTCTGACTCTATGGTGTCTACTGAGCTCTTGGGTCGTGGTCATCGGACAAAGTTTCCTTCCATTAGACTGCGCGATCATGTCACCAATACTATTATTTTCCTCTATTCACTCTCCAACCACTTCATCATCCTCCGATACGCCATATCCTTTAGCTCTTTTTGTTGATAGTACTGCTTTCTCATCTGCCCATAAGACTTTCTTGGCAGCTATGGAGGCCTCTGTCGAGCGGCGAACTTTTACCTAGGCCATGGCTGATTCTAATTGGCGTTATGCCATGCAGTATGAAATTGAGGCTCTTGAGAATAATCACACATGGAATCTTGTTCCGCTTCCTTCAAGTAAAAATTCTATTGGATGTAAATGGGTGTACCGTATCAAACATCGGTCTGACGGGTCCATTGAATGATATAAGGCTCGTTTGGTTATCCTTGGGAATAAACAGGTCGAGGGTGTTGACTATACAGAGACCTTTGCTCCCGTCGCCAAAATGGTGACTGTTCGAATCTTTCTGGCCATCGCTGCTTCCCGACAATGGGAATTACATCATATGGATGTTCACAATGCATTTCTGCACGTTGATCTTGATGAAGAGGTGTATATGAAATTGCCTCTTGGTTTTCAGTCTCAGTCTTCTGATCTTGTTTGTCGTTTGAAACGGTCCCTATATGGCCTTAAGCAGGCTTCCCGGTGTTGGTTTTCGAAACTATCTATGACACTTCGCCAATATGGTTTTCTTCAATCTTATGCGGATTATTCTTTTTTTACCTTGTGCCGCGATGGTGTTCAACTGCATGTTCTCGTGTATATTGATGATCTGATCATATCCAGGAATAACAGTGGGGCTATTTCTTCTTTCAAGGCTTATTTAAATAGATTTGCAATTATATATAAGAATTTCAATTAGAGTTGTCTAATTATATATTAAATAGATTTGCAATTATTATATAAGAATTTTATATTATTCATATAGCTCTTAAATTTTAGTTCTCTAAAAATTTAATAAATCTATATGGTCCATGTAGATTAAAATTTTCTCAATTTTAAAATCATATTTTATAATTCGATCGATATATTTATGACTATAGAACATAATAGTCGAATTGTAGCAAGTAAAATTATTATATTATTTTCTACATTTATATAATAATGGTTATTAAATGTGGGTAATCATTTTTTAGTTGTTCAAACTGAGCGGATGGCCTCTCTTCTCTCTCTTTGAAAAAAAGATCCCCAAATCTCCTTGCCCTAAAATTTGCGACTGGTACGCCTTCTCCGGTGGGACGCCAACCGTTTTGACGGCGGTTGACCCTTGGCTGCGCGTCTCTCTCTCGGTGGTGCCGATTGTTCGTCTGCTCGAGCCAGCAGGGTGGGCGATGGTCCAAGGGGTTTCACCATCTTTCGACGCCTCTTCGGGCTGGTGGTCTATCAATTATCCTGGGTGGCGAGGTTGTGGAGGACGCCGGTGCTTTTGATGGGAAGGGTTGCGGCTCCGACAGCCGGATTGTGGGGGTCGGTCGAAGTAGAGGAGGTATGTCTCTTTTCCTGTTTTCCTTTGGCTCCTGGAGCGCGGGTCTAGGGTGCTGCTGGCACGATGAGTCTTGGTTTGTGGTTTGAACAGATCTCGAGGAGATGGTGGTGCGATGGGGGGTTTGGTTCAGCTTTCTCCGGCTGAGGGTGGGGTCGGCTGCTCGAGTGCACGGTCGAGGTTCTAGGGTGTAGCTCCAGTTAGGTGCGTTTGTTTCAGTTTCTGGTGTTGGGGTCTGGGGCGAGTTCCGGTCCGTATGCGTGGTTGGCCATTGGTATTGCTGTCGAAATGGCTTGGCGTGTTCCCGGCCGTGAGAAGGGCTTTATCCTTTATTTCTTTATGTTGTGTTTTTTGTTTGTGTCTTGTGGTGTTTTGTTAGTGTTTGATGTGTTTTGTTTTATTCTCCTTTGGAGGAGCGTAGTATTCTTATGTGGGGAGTTAGGGTCATTCTCCTGGGGGGAGTTAGTGTCATTCTCCTTAGGGAGTTTTTATTCTTCTTTTTGTGCTGTATTGTGTGTTGTGGCATCTAGACTGATCTTGACCGCGCGTCGCAACGCGGCAAAATTAATATTTATATTTTTCTTTAACTTACTTCTACCAACTAGTAGTTGTAGCGAGCAAGGGTCGAACCCACAGGGAGTGTGAATTAAATTGTGAATTTCTCGTATTAATTGAAACTAACAAAGCAATAAATGGGGGGGATTGATTAAATAACTAAAATCCTAATGAAATAAATAAAATCTAAACAATAAAAATAAAATAAAACAAATAAGAGAAATATCTAGTTCACGGTTCCATCTACACTCCTCGACTGACTCGTCTAATCAACTTTGGTATCAACTCTCACTATCTATGGAATTACTAGCCCTAGGTAACGCCACGGGCTGTTACCTGAATTTTTCCTTATTTTTAATCTAACCGCGAGACACTCTACGATTAGACCTGACTTCTTGTACAGTCCAGAAAGACGCTTTCAAGATTTAATACAATTAGCCGCTTTACGAATTAGAAAAATAGGCTAGACTAATTAGTGAACTCAAATGCGTTCGTTCACTTAATTAGGCCGTGTTATCCCCGGTAGTTACCATCTTCCGGTTACCTCTTAGGAATTAAACACAACAACAATTACGGATTGAAGGTCTAATTCAGATGTAGATATGCAACGCCTAATCTAGGTGATCAATCTAAATCAAACTCAACACATCATGGTTAATTATTCAAAATAACACAAGCAATTCCAAAAAGATAATTAAATTATCAACCAAAAAGGTTAATCAAACTTCATCAAGTCGTAGGGTTCGACATTGTTTACTGTGTTTTTGTCGTTATCTTCTTGTGTTTTATGTGTTTTATTTTGTGGTTTTTAGGTCCGTTTTTAGACTCGACCGGTCCATTTTATCGTGTTTTGTGTATTTTTGTTATTGTATAGTG
>CACSLK010000984.1:750349-763835 GCA_902706635.1 Striga hermonthica
GATCCTGCGGTTGAGCTTGTGCTTCCAGGCAGGTCCAGTTCATCTCCCAAGTCATGATTAACGTCTGTAGCATCTCGGTCATCTGAGTTATCAAGAATAAGCCGGCGAAACTTTGTTCTGTTCTTGGACTTGGTCATTTTAGCGGACAACAGCAGCTTGGGTTTCACTGTAGCAGCGGACGGACCTCAATCGTGCAGCTCTGAAATCATGACAAGATTACACCTTTGAGGTCGGGGTTGGAACTGCAGTTCGGTAGCAGCGATTGGGACCCAATTTGAACAGTAAATTCGCTTAGAATTTAGAGTTCAGCTGCAAAATCCCGAATTGCACTGTAGCGAGGAGCGAGTGAATATTGTTCTTCAGCAAGTGAAATCGCACTCAAATTTGAATAGATTATAGTTTTAGGATAATCGGAAAAATATAAAATCAAAGGAAAGTGATGGTTTATGTGGGAAATCAATCAAGAATCCATGGAAATGATGCTCAAAGAGGTGTCGGCGCTAAGAATTGAAAATCCCTAGTGAGAGAATCTCCTCCTTCTCTCTAACCGACTTGAGTGAGCTGTAGTTTTCATGAATCAAGTAAAGAACAATATGTCATATTTTCTTGCCGTGTCTTAGAGCTACCATCCCAGAGAGGCGCACATTCCATACCAGATCATTTTTAGCTCATAAACAAGTAATAATAGTTAAAATCGATGATTGATTTTATAAACATAACAGATCATTTTTAGCTCATAAATCTCAACCAAAGTCTTAAGTAACATCATAGACATCACCAGAGGATACGAGACCACAAGATTTTCGAGACAAATCACATCCCTTTATCTCAATCGAACAATTCAGTTTTCTACAAAGATTACCATTTTCTGGTATTATGGCAAAGTAATATGCTACTGATACTCATGGACTATTGTATAACAGGAAAGCTGTTTGTCCAACTGGCTCCAGCATACTAGTAATGTTTCCGACGTTCTCTCTCTCTTGATGAATAAGATGACCCGTGGTAGTCACGATCTGGCCAAGAAAAGATTCTTCATGAGCTAATTTATAGAAATCAGCATTTATGTAGAAAATTATTCAAGTTTCAAAACGAGTTAGGAAAAACAAAACAAAACAAAAGGAAATATACCTCTAGATGAATGATGCCTGGACTTCTCCATTCGTCCTGCATAATGAGATTTTGCGGTGAATATCATATAAGTGAAAGGGCTCGTAATTGCAAGAAAAAAACGTTCAGCAGCTATCAAAAGCCCTTATCATACCAGAATCTTTTCCTTTGTCCCTGGAACGATGACACCTTTCCTTAACTTTGTCTCTGTCTCTCTCATGATCTTCCTTACCTTGCTCCCTGTCAGGGTCCCGCACATCTTTGCTCCTACTTCTCTCTCTTCCCCTTTCCCTATCTTTTTCTCTCTCCTTAATTTCTGTTCTGTTGTCCGGCATCAATTTCGATTCAGATTCCTCTCTGGACTCCCCACCATTGGTCATACTTTTGGATTCGTCATCACTTTTCTTTGACTCGTTCAATTTGTCGAGAGCAGCTTTCACCCCTTCGCCCTTATTACCAGCTTCATTCGGGGTTGCCTCCTGAGCAAAAGCCAACAATACAAAATTGAGTATGCTAAAATTGCCCGAACATAAATGAAGGTGGACCCTAGTATAGGTCAATAAGGGGATAATGGAATATTGGATACTACTTTGATTTAACAACATAAATTAAGTGAATGTAAAAAAGACATAAGCATTATTATTTCCTAAACAGATATGTCGGTTAGCAATTGGCTAAGGTAGAAATCCAATATGGTTCAGGTGGCAAGGAAAATAACATACGAAGTTACCAACACATGAGAACACGAGGAAATTTACTTTTTAAGTATAGAGTGGTGTCTTCACCTTTGAAACTGAGGGATGCGGTGAATCCCGTGTTCGATTAGATGTGGCAAATGAACCTCCTTCCTTGCAAACAGGTATATATTGGGCCTTTGGAAGCGCGTACAACTTGGCCAACACCCTACAAACTTCATCAATGCCAGATTTGTCAGCATCAAATGCTTTCCACCACGGGGGATTCTCTGGTAGTGGCACTTGAAATCTACGTGCTGCAGCATATACGACACCACATGCCACAACCTCGCTTTTAAATCTCACACACAAGGTTGTCCGCAGACTGTTCACATAAGAAGTAAAAAAATATAGATCAGAAGGGGCAAGAAAAATATAAAATGCAGGACCAGGAAATGCTTTTAATCTCACACAAGGTTATTGGCTCCAAAAATTTGATTACGGAAGCTCATAATAAATCTGCTAAATGCATTTACAGTGCTTATAATCTTGACAATTTTATTGCTCAGCAAAGCGTGCACTATAATCCTGGTTGAAGGGGCGTATCCTATGGCCCAATTTTAGATGCATTTTCACCCAGTTGGTGATGACTATCATCACCTAGAAGTATTTAAAAGAGACTCAAGTTTTCAATAAAAGTATAGCAAGCCATATACACCAGTTACATGGTAGCAGCACATGGATTACCAACAAAAGAATGCACAAACTTGTGTATCTTTGCTAGATAGCATTACCTGTCATTTGCAAGATTCCAAGCTTCTTGTCTGAGTTCTGGAGGTGTCTCCAATGTGGCAAGGTAATTAGATATAAATTTGTGAGGATGCTCAACATGGCAGATAAAACCCATCTCTTTCAAAAGATGCCTTTCCGTTTTGATCAAATCTGCTTTAAGATTCACGTATCTCTGACAAAGAACAAAACCCAAGAATCCAGGTCAGAACCTAAATTGGTCAATGATATCAAAATATAATTGGGTTACCATTAATTAGCAGCAATATCAAGTTCAGATTGACGGAGCAAGAAGAGAAGATCACATTGAGGATTATATTAATACAAAGCAGGGGAAAATTATGATAACATGCATTTTTGAAAAAATTTCCTTGAAAAAAAAAATCTAGAAATTACCGTGGAATATATGTCCAAATGCTGTATCGGCAAATTCTCTCTCCTACATTCCATCCTGTGGAAAACATTGAGAACCTGTCTTGCTTTTCTGGGACTTTCTTCAAGTTTTGAAGCAAGCCAAACACAACTGGCAGCAACTCTCTGCAAGTAACTATTGGTTTAGAATCTTAATAGATTAGAATTACAGAACTCGACTTCTAAAAAATGTACAAAGCGTAAACAATGTACCTTTACATTAAATCGAGCAAATGATTTCTTGAAATAGAAACGATGAAATAGGACCTGACCAGTAGCCATAACAGCCTGAGGTCTGAGAAAATAGATAAGAAAAGAAGAGAGACAATATACAATGAAACCTGATTTCCTAAAACAACCAACAAAATCCCTTTAACACTCAACCCTTAAAAGGACAATAGCAATATATATATTAGGAAACAAGAAAAATGAATCGTTATTTCCAACATCAACTACATGTAAAGAAATCATATTAAATTAAAAGCAAGAGAAATACTGAAGACGAAGAGAGCAGGAAATGTAAAAAAGGATACAATTTGAGCAATATGCCGCTTTCTTGAATCAGATCACAGCCGTAGATTCTAAGTGTAGTTTCAGTTGCTTCATCAATACCATCTTTACTAGAAGGTGAGTTTTTCAATTCCTCGTCCGTCAGATAAAATGTATCTATGGCTGTGTAAATCATGTTTGCCTTCACCAAGAGTTAGAACCCTTGTCAAAACTGCCAAAAAATTGTAAGAAGACATTAGTTAAGCCGAAATCTGATTTAAAAGTAATGAATATGGAACAACCACTCTGTTTTTCAACTTCTAAAAATCAAAGGTTATCTCACACGGAAGAATAAGCTCAGGTAGCACAGGATGGTAGTATGATTAGTATCTGATCTGTAGATGATTCAATTATCAGATCAACAAACTTGTTTGCCTAAAATCAGTAAGTACATTTGTGAAAACACTTGAACTAATCAATTACCATCTCAACAAAATTGGTTGCCTTAAAATCGGTAACTACATTAGCAAAAACACTCAAGCACTATGTATGAATAGGGTTGCAGTCTGAGGGGTTCAAATTAAATTGGAGATTCAAGGAAGGACTTCTAACATATCCACCAAAAGATGGAAAAAAACAGAGTGGTTGTTCCATATTCTTTACTTTTAAATCCGATTTCAAAACCACACTAGTCATTGATCATCAATTCATTGACAAGCTCAATAATTTAAACAAAAATTGACTAAAGTTAGGGATGGTACCGGTTCGGCTTCATACTGATACCGAACCGACCACATTCGGTTTCACTAATATGCAAACCGAAACCGAACCGAATTCGGTAACCGATTTTTCAGTTACGGTTTCGGTTTATATCGAACAAAAACCGATTACAGAAATTGAGAAATTAAAGGCATATCAGCATATGCCTCATCACTGTTCATATTTCATATTCATAATGTTCCAAAGAACTGCATAGTGACAAAAGAAAAACCAATTACATTACCAATAGGGACAAATCACAGAAGAATGATGGCCGAAAATACTTATCCAAGAACAATGAGCTCAGTTCATTACATATAAACTGCAAAGTGCTAATGAAAGTATGCAACTCGATTCAACATGTTACCTTGGGCCTTGGGGCACAGCGGGCTGACGGTGAAGGTGAGTCAGCGAAGGAGGCCTTCGATTCTGAGTAGGATGACGGCTTTCGGTGAAGGTGGCTCGAGGCTTTCGATTTTGAAGTGAAGGTGAGGCGAGGCGAAAATGGCGAATGGCGATCTGAAGTGAAGGCTCTCGATCGATTCTGAGATCTGAAGTTCTGAGAAATTGAAAATGGCGAATAGTAATAATGTAGGGAAATGCTACCATCCCGTTACGGTACCATCCCGTTACGGTACCATCCCGTCGGGTGTTTTAACCGTTTGATCATCGATCTTATCTAACTACACGTAGATCTAACGGTTAAAACAACTGACGGAATGATACCGTAACGAGACCCGTCGGGTGTTTTAACCGTTTGATCATCGATCTTATCTAACTACACGTAGATCTAACGGTTAAAACAACTGACGGAATGATACCGTAACGAGACCGTAGCATCTCCCAATAATGTATATGCAAAGTCGTTGTTTTAATGTAAAAACACTTTTATGTAAAGTTTTTGAAAAACAACAACTATAGCTTATATTGTAATTACCTTTATATCCTTATACAACCCTAAGTATAAATAGGTCAAACACCTCCTATGTACTCACTTTTTCCGATTTACAAAGTTTTGCACAGTTTTTCCTTTCTCCTCATGTGTTGTCTTTGTTCTTCGATCTATCTTTCAATCTAATATGGTATCAATCGCCATCGATCCTTCGATTTTCGCTTCCACAATCTTGTTTACCTTCATCGATTGAATCTCCATATCTGAGTTTCTATCGATTTGTTTTCTGTTTTTTTGTTCGACGATCGATCGATTATTTTTAGGGTTTTCCATCTCTGAAAACCGATTGTTTGATCTACATCTACTAGATCTTTTGTTCCTGATTCATAGTTCTTTCGATCGATTATCGACATGGCTGCTATCGCAAACCCTACTGGCGATCCTGCGTCTCCATATTTCCTCCATGCTAGTGACAATCCAGGAGCGATCATCATAGCCGAGTTGTTCAACGGCGAGAATTATGTTTCATGGTCGCGAGCTGTCCTGATGGCACTCAGTGTCAAAAATAAAGGTGGATTTGTCGATGGTACTCTTCTCTCTCCTTCTCCTACTGATAACCCTAGTCTGTATGTGTCTTGGGTGAGGGCCAACAATCTGGTTATGTCATGGCTATTGAATTCAATTTCGAAAGATATCAGACAGTCATTATTGTTTTTTACCTCTGCAAAAGATGTCTGGGATGAATTGAAAAATAGATATGCAGTTAGTAGTGGTCCTCGGGCTTTTCAGTTAGAGAAGTCTCTTAGTACCATAGATCAGGGTTCAATGTCTATTACTCAATACTATAACAATTTTAAGGGACTCTTGGATGAATATCTGACATTTTGACATGTCTTTCGATATCATTGTGGTGCTTTTGTATCTTGTACTTGCAATGTTTTTGAGTCCATGGCTAATTCTCAACAGCAAGACTGTGTCATGAAATTCTTAATTGGACTCAATGATTCATATGCATCACTCATAAACCATTTCCTCTCTCATCTCCCCTACCAAATCTCACAAAAATATACTCCCTTTTGCTCAAAGAAGAATCACAAAGATCCTTAAACAATTCTACATTGTCTCATGATCCTTTAGCCATGATAGCCAAAACTACTACCTCAAACCAGAAATTCCAGAAACAACCTTTTCACAAAGATAAAAAAACCCAGGCCCAAATGCACCACTGTGGATATCCCCACCCTTCTGACAAGTGCTACCAAGTTTATGGCTATCCTCCCAATTGGGTTGGACCAAAAGGCCCAAGAATACATCCTCAACATTCTGCTAACCTTTCCCATGCCACTACCACTACTGATGAGAATTCTAACCCTAATTCTGATGTATCTTCCATGATTAATGAGCTCTTTCATGAGTTTTTAGCTTTCAAAAGAACTCAGAAGGCCAAACAGTCTAATCCAACTCCTGTAGTGGCAACTGCTATTCAAGGCATATAAGGTACTCTTTATTCATGTCTAGTTTCTAAACATTTAAGTAGGAACTCATGGATATTGGACACTGGGGCCACTGATCATATGATATGTGATGATTCTCATTTTCAGTCACTTAGGCCTATTCATAATGTTAATATAAATCTGCCTAATGGACATGTTACTACTGTTGTTTCTGTTGGTCATATACAACTGTCATCCACACTTGCACTACATGATGTTTTATTGGTGCATAGTTTTAATTTCAATCTCATATTTGTTTCTAAACTAGCATCCACCAACAACTGTGTAGTCCAATTTGTGTCCTCATATTGCATTTTACAGGATTTGACAACTCACAAAATGATTGGTTCCGCTGAGTTAAAAGAAGGCCTCTACCATTTGTCTCTTGATGACTCTACTAAGTCTTTTAATTCTGAACATGTTTCTGCTACTTACACCTTACCTTTAAAGCATGATGTAACCTCTCATTTACCTGTAAAGCATGACGTAACCTCTCATTTACCTGTAAAGAATACTGTAAATCATGACTCCTTGGACAGTGTTATATGACACAACAGACTGGGACATTTATCTTACTCTAAACTGTTGCAATTACCTATTTCTGATTATTCTTGTAAAACTTTACACACTTTACCGTGTGATGTTTGCCACTTTGCAAGGCAAAAGAGGCTCCCTTTCTCTGTAAGTACTTCTAAATCTTCTCATGCCTTTGAACTTGTCCATTGTGATCTTTGGGGACCATTTTCTGTTGTTTCTCATGAAGGTTACAAGTATTTTTTAACTGTGGTAGATGATTTCACTAGAACAACATATATTTATCCCCTTAGGAATAAATCTGACACTTCTCAAAGCATTATAAGTTTTTATAACATGGTTTCTACCCAGTTTAGCAAAAACATCAAAATTATTAGAACTTACAATGGAACTGAGTTCTTCATGCATGATTTCTTCAAAACAAAAGGCATATTACATCAAACAAGTTGTGTTGAGACTCCTCAACAAAATGTAAAGGTAGAGAGAAAACATCAACATCTTTTGCAAGTAGCTAGGGCCATTCTTTTTCATGCTCACTTACCTCTAATTTTCTGGATAGACTGTATTATGTCTGCAGCTCACATAATCAACAGAGTTCCATCTGTGGTGCTCAATGGTAAGTCACCTTATGAATTGTTGTTTAACACAGCACCATCATATAAACATCTTAGAGTAATAGGTTGTTTGTGTTATGCATCTACTCTCACTGCAAACAGACATAAATTTGACCCAAGAGCCAAAAAATGCATACTTCTTGGTTATCCCATAGGTTGTAAAGGGTATAAACTTTACAACCTCGATACCAAGAAAACAATAATATCCATATATGTGCAATTCTATGAGAATTTCCTCCCTTTTACACAATCTGATTCATCTCAACAATCTGATAAACTATTTCCTCAACCGCAACCTTTTACATATTTTGAGTTACATGCTTATAATATTACTACACAAATCCCACAAACTCCTACAGGTAACACCAATAATCATACTCCTTCATCCTCTAATGTCTCTGATTCAACTACTACCTCTCCTCCTCACAGACAACAAATATCTCCTCAGTCTATAGAAGCCACAAACTCTCAATCTTCTACACCTTCATTGGCTTTATCTCAACAACCTCACCCTCTCAGAAGATCAACTAGATCTACAAAACCTCCTGTTTATCTAGATATTTATCAACATTCTTTACATCCTTCTCATATAAACTATGCAACCATCTCAGATTGCACATCTGGGACATCACAATATCCCATTGTTTCTTACTTATCCACTGAATCATTATCAGCATCACATTAATGTTATACTGCATTCATTTCATTGATTACTGAACCAAAATCTTATACTGAAGCTGCCAAAGACCCTCAATGACAGTTAGTAATGCAAAAAGAACCAAATGCTTTAGAACAAACAAACACATGGGTTTTAACTTCTTTACCTCAAAACAAGCATTGCATTGGTTCAAAATTGGTTTTTAAAAGTAAATATAAATTTGATGGTAGCATAGAGAGGTATAAAGCAAGATTAGTTGCTAAAGGATATATACATGAAGAGAGAATATACTATTTTGAAACATTCTCTCCTGTGGCTAAAATCACCACAATCAAATTTTTAATTGCATTAGCATCCATTAAAAACTGGCACATTCATCAACTTGATGTCAATAATACATTCTTACATAGAGATTTAGATGAGGAAGTCTATATGAAACCTCCTCTTGGCTATTGCAAAAAAGGTGATAGTAGAGTATGTAAACTTATAAAAAGCCTCTATGGTTTAAAACAAGCCTCAAGGCAATGGTTTTCAAAATTAACCAAATGTCTCATATACTATGGTTTTGTTCAATCAATTGTTGATTCCTCTCTTTTTACTATGCAGACTGCATCTTCATTCATTGCATTGCTTGTATATGTTGATGACATAAAAGTTACAAGAGATAACATTGAGCATATTTGTGCCATTAAACATCATCTTGATAAGTGTTTCACAATTAAGGACTTAGGTTCTTTGAAATACATTATTGGCTTAGAATTTGCTCACTCTGATATGGGTATTGTTCGCTATTTATTTTTGCTATCCGCAAGTGTACGGCGTAGCTATAGGTAGTGACGAGCAAGGTCGTATTCCACAGAGATTGTAGTTAAATTAATTAAGTACTAAAATAATGATGATTAAATATTATTTAGACTAACGAATGAGATGATGATTCTAAACTATAAAATTAAACTAAAAACTAATTTACCTAAAGAAATAAAAATAAATCAAGATATAAAAGATAGATTCTAGGTTCTGCTTTCCTCGGAATTAATTCATGAAACGTTTATATTCATACAAACCTTATTTAATTTTACCAATCGTAGAGATAATCACTAAATTGATTTCAACTTTTCTCTCGAACAAGTAAATCGTAGATATTGATTGTTATCTATCTCCTCTCGGTCTCAAGATGAACAACTAACTCCCATAAGTTCCTAGGATTTTCGTTCTCTCGTAAGATTCTATCAACTTCTCGGTCTGTTTAGTCTCTCACGTTATAAATTTCCCAATTCTAGCAATCAATTATCTCCTCTCAGTCTCAAATTGATCACAAATATGCATTCATAGTGGCCATCTACTCACGCAATAAAAATACGCAAAAGAAATTCATAAACGAAAGATAAACCGGAATGAAACAAATAAAAAACTAAATCATAAATCAATCCGAGTACTAACAAATCCTAGAATCTAAAATAAATTATCCTAGAAACATGCTTTCAAAATAAATATAAAACATTGAGTTCGAAAGAAGAAAAGAAAAAGAAAGAAAAAGCTTATTCGGCTCCGTCGATCCCTTCTTCCCGGGCTTTCTCCCTCGTCTTGCTCGTGTTTCTAGCCTCCAAAGCTCTCCAAAGATCTGAAAATTAGGTTCTCCACCCCTCAAAAACGTGTCCAAGTGTTATTTTTATAGTTGAGGTCGAGTCCTAGTCGAAATAGGTCGAAAATACCAAAAAAATAGGAAAAACGCGTGAAACCCGTATTGGTCGCGCCCAGGGTCACACGACTCGTGTCTCTAGCCACACGAGTCGTGTGAAAAAGCCGAGAGCTCGATTCTCGACCCATCGGAACGACACGAGTCGTGTTTATCCCACACGACTAGTGTGCACCTGGGAGCCTAAAATCTTCACTTTTCGCGCACGTCACGTCTCCTGTTGCGTTTTCTAATATCCCAGGTGGCTCAGGACATCGTAATACGATTTATAAGGCAAAGTTCCGGCAGCTCCGGCGGTCTGCGATTTTTCCGGCGGGACAACAACTTCAAGCTTATCGTTGGTGAAAGGATGGCAGCGGAGGACGGAGAGGTGGTCTGGACGGCGTAGTGGGTGATCATCTCAGCTTCCAGGTCGTCATCGGAGCTCCGGTGAAGGGCTTGGTCGAGCAGCTCCAGCTCAAAAATGGCAGACGAGTTCTGTATGTACGTATGAAGAAGAAGCTCCAAACAAAATTCTCCATGTAACATTACATATATGTCCTCACTTAGTTTAGCAATTGGGCTACTTCTTTTTGTCCATTATGGCATGTCACTGGCTTCAAAATAGTGGGCCCTGATAGCTGCTTATTCGGCCCAAAAGTCCACATTCCTTTTAATTGGGTCCGTTTTAATGCAAGACTCGCACAGTTTTCGACTCCAAAAATTATTTCAGCCCAGTTTCCTGTTAAAACTTAAAATACAACACCTCGTCATAGCTTAATAAAATTAATTAATTAAATAATTAATTATATAATAACTAATTAAACAATAACTAATTATATATCAAACTACGACGAAACGGACAAGAAAATCACTATAAAATGCACGTAAATATGACGCATGTCAAATCCCCCAAACTTAACCATTGTTCGTCCTCGAACAACGAATAAGAAAAAACAAACCACGTGCATGAAAAGTGATTTCAAACAAGAAAAGTCTCAAGTCACTTAAATAATTAAGATAAATTCAAGTAATCGCAAATACATATGCCCCAACTCTTAACTTGATAAATCTTTGAATTAATGAACTCTCAAATAAGGTCAAATATATATGTGCCTCACTCAAATATCTTGTGAAATATCATCAAAGAAATACAAGGGTACGCTCAAGTTAGTTCAAAACACAAAGTCAACCATAAGCTCGCAAATCGTCTACACTTTACTAAATACAATTAATGTACGTGAGCTATGAATCAATAGGACTTTTGGGTTGTAATGTAGGCTCTTTGGACAAGGTAGGAAAATATAGGCCAAGTGACTAAAAAAAATCGAACAAGACATCGATGAAAAATCACCATCCCCTATCTCCAATTATCTCCCAAGAAAACATACATACACAACTCTATAAGGCACAATACCATATATGCAAATCTCGGCAATTGATCAATTTATTTCAACTTTTTTTTTTTCATTTTTTCTTTTTTTTTTTTATTTATTTGAGAGAATATTTTTTTTTTCCAAACAAAAATAAATTGTATGGACAACATTTTCTAGGTGTAGCCATTGGAGATCATCCAAGTGTCCTAGAATAGTTTCCCACTAGTGCGTAGCCCCGTGCGATGCACGGGTAATTATATTAAATAATAATTATAAATAAGTCTCGAGTTCTAGTGGTGGGGAACCATAATCCTATTTTAAAAGAGCAAAAAAAAAATATATATAAATTAAAGATGTGGGGTTAACATGTGATATATTTACCGTCGTATATCAGTTTAATAATTATAAATAGGTCTCGAGTTCGAGTGGTGGGGTTAGCATGTGTTATAATTGACCGTCGTATAACAGTTTATTATCAACAATATAAAATTAACTTGTATAAGAGAACATAAAGTTCGCATGTTTAAAATACTAAAAACATGTAAAAGTATACATTATTTTGAGAGAAAATATTACCACTTATATATAAAATAAATAATGAAATTATACCGAGAATTATAACGGTATTTCTTATTATTTTTTTATAAGTTGTTACAGTTAAAAGAAATTGTACGCATAACAATTCTACGTTTTATGCAGATTTATTAATTTTACAAATACAGATCAAGATTAATTTGAAATGTAACAAATAAAATAGAATTTTATATATAAGTGATATTAATACAAAAATTGAAGACAATATTTAAATCTGCATTTTTTCTATTAACTTTTTATTATGTGCATTTAATATTTTTGGAAGAGAAATATGTGATAAATCTTATTCTCATTATATATATATATATATATATTATATATATATTAAAGACATATATAATATTATATTACATAATATAAAAAGTGTATAAAATATTCTATATTATCCTTGAAAAATGTTTGAAGTCGCTATCTAAACTATTTTTTAAGGAAACATGTCTGAAAATACTGAAATTTAACCTCCATATATGTATATATATATATCATCTCTATATATATATGTATATATATAGCTCCTTAATCTTTGTCCAAATAATGTTTGAAATATCTCCAATATTATAGATGTTAATAATATTTGAAAAAAAAGTTAATATTTAGATAGGTGAAAATTAAATTTTTTTAAAACTTATGGCCCTAGGTCAGATTCATATTAGCAATTATACTTTAGAGAGAATTAACTTTTTAAGAAAAAAAAATTATGTTACATAATTTTGTTAAAAAAATATGTTAGAGTACATACCTAAGAGATGAGATTTTTTAAATTTACCGAGCGATGGTATTCTATAAGATTACCATGAGATTTTTTAGCATTAATGGGTTTTTTGTACAGTCTTTAATGTGTATGGAACCAAAAGCCGATATTTATGCCATGTGATTCTGTAAAATTACCTTCAGATTTTTTAGGCGGGTATACGTTAATGAGATTTTTTTGTACGATCTTTAATGGTGTATGGAACAAAAGCCAATATTTTAGGCTTTTCAATTAATGATAGAAACTTATTAAATATGATGAAGATATTATAAATATGATGAAGAGAATGTATGACGACAAGAAAAACTTACAGCTTGCGTATGACATTCTGGGATAGAAGAATGAAATATATAGATTACAACAGGAATAAAATATATTGTTTGATTTGAATGAGTTTTAAAGACTTTGAAGAAAGAAAAACTCTTGTTTAGTTTGACTAAAGATCTCTCCACAATTCACACGTGAATTGTTGTAAATTGGGTATAAATAATATGTATTTAACTTATTTAAAAAAAATATTTTTTTTAAATCATCTTTTAATAAAAAATTATATATTTTTAAATAAAAAAAAAATCAAAAAAAATATGTACAACCGGTTGGAAGATTAAATTGTTATAGCTTTTTTTTTTTTAAATCTATCGTGATTTCACATTGTTTGGAAGATTCA
>CACSLK010000984.1:764441-787809 GCA_902706635.1 Striga hermonthica
AAAAAAAAAAAAAATCACCATAGCTCACCCTCACATCAAATTTCATTCAACCCCCAACATCTCCACATAATAAAAATCAATCACATCAAGGGCTATCAAGAAAAGGCTGGAGGTTCAAACGGGCTACTAGGGATAAAATGTTTAGGAAAAATAAAAAAGGATAAAACGGGCTAGATAACAAGAATCGCCTAAATCATTTTCAAAACTCCGCGTACATAATATATTTTTCAAGTAAGCACCAATGCAAGTTCTAGTATACCAAGTATTCGACCAATCACACAAGAAATAAAATAAGGCTCAAATCCTCTCAAGGCAAATAAATCATTAATTCAAAGCATATAAGTTATTCATCAAGGCATATAATCCATGATCACCATCACAATATCTTAATTAAGATAAGCAACTCTAAACAATTTTTGTCTTTCCACCAATCATCCAAAACACACAAGACAAGGCAAAAATATCTCGACTCAACCAAATTATTACTAATCTAATAAAGCAATAAACGTGCATCCTAAAAAATTAATATAACCTAAAAAAAAAAACTAATGCAAGCAACTATATGATATGCAATAAAGCGATAAAAACTCAAGATATACGACACCTCTTCCCCCAAACTTATTCTTTGGAAAAGAATTAAATTTAAGAAAAAGAATGACGTACACCTTAAGTAACTAACCGATAAGTCGAGCGAGCTCCATCGTAAGCAATCCTTGCACCCTTGAACACGATCATCTGGTCCATGCTTCGCTCGAACACTCGATTACCACCATTTTTTTTTTTTTATTTTTTTTTCTCACTTTTTTTTCAGATTGTTTTTAGAAAAAAAAAATATAAATAAAATAAAAATAAAAAATGAAAATAAAAAAAAATAAAAATAAAAATAAAAACAATAAATGATGGGTTGCCTCCCAACAAGCGCTTAATTTAACGTCTTTAGCTAGACGTCTTCCGGGCTCTCAATAAGGATCATTCCCATTCATCCCAATCTCCTCCTTGATTTTCTCATGACGTCGGCTATCGTCCTTTGGCTTTTGAATTTTCCAACTACGAGCAAGTGTAAAAGTTCGGTATTCATCATAGGCTCGAAAAGTTATCTCACCAAGCTCCATGTCAATAAGTACCCGTCCGGTGGCTAGGAATGGCCTTCCTAAAATCAACGGTGTATTACCGTTATCCTTCATATCTACCACCACGAAATCCGCCGGAAACTTAATTCCATCAACTGTCAACCAAACATCTTCTACAACTCCCATGGGACGAACTTGTGATTTATCCGCCATCTGAAGAGTGATCATAATTGGTTGAAGCTTCTCCAATCTCAACTTCTCGAAAACAGAGAGTGGCATCAAGTTAACACCTGCCCCTAAGTCGCATAGCCCTTTCCCGGTATATGATTCTCCAAATGCACAATCGATATAGAATCCACCGGGATCATCGCACTTAACGGGACGGTCTCTTTGGAATACTGCACTACTCTTCTTCGTGAGTGTAACCACCTCATGAGCCTCAACCGGGCTCTCCATCTCCTCGTCTGAATCAGCTACAACAATCTCGACTCTTGGTCTATTTTCCTCTTGCTCATGCGCCTTATTCACCTCAGTCAGAACGCCATCTCTTACGTCTTGGGCATCCTCAACTTTGCATTGACTCTCAACCATCGCGGCCATTTGCCCAATTCGCTCCTCCATAGACTTCATTTGATTCTTTATCGTAGAGAACTTAGCATGAGTGTCACCCATGAATTCTTGCGTCAGAGTCATGAACGAGGCAAACATATCTTCGATTGTCGGCTTCTTCGGCTTATTGATGACCCTTGACACATCATTCACCCCGATTGTCTCGTTCTTCATCCCTTGCATGCTGTTAAGCACCATTGCGGTCACTTGAGTCGCCAAGCGCCTCATGCGAACTCCATCCCAAAAGAGCGCCTCCGGCCGAAGCATCTATTATTGCCTTCATGTTTCCACTCAACCCATTGTAGAAGTAGCATATTTGATAATCCTTGGAAAACTCATGTTGTGGGCATCTCCAGAGGAGTTGCGTGAAACGTTCCCAAGCCTCATAAAATGGCTCTCCATCTTGCTGCTTGAACTGGGTTATCTCGGTTTGAAGCCTTAACATCTTACTTGGCGGAAAAAATTTCAATAGGAATTGTCGGTGCATGTCATCCCATGAAGTGACCGTCCCGACTCTCAACGAGTTGTACCACATCTTCGCCTTATCTCTCAAAGAAAAAGAGAAGAGACGAAGCTTTATTGCGTCATCCGGCACTCCATTAATCCTGATCGTCCCGCATATCTCCAAAAATTGCGCAAGATGCGCATTCGGGTCCTCAGTTTCACCTCCCCCAAACTGCTCTTGTTGCACTATTTGAATTAATTCGGGACTCAACTGAAATGTATTGGCTGCGATTCTCGGTCCATGGCCTCCACCAAAATATTGATTTGTTGGCAGTTGGAAAATTGATCGAATCGGGTTGCCTTGCACTGTTTGAGCCTGTCGCTCAGCCACTTGACGTTGCAACTCCACCAATTGCTCTTCGAGTTGTCTTATAAGTTCCACTTGCTCAGCCATTGTAATCTCGCAAGAAAGAAAGAAAAAAAAAAGAAAATATTAGAAAAGAGAAAAAGAAAAATAAAATAAGATAAAAAATGTCTAAACTAATATCTATTCGCTTTCTTCTAATATTAATTAATTCAACAAACAATCCCCGGCAACGGCGCCAAAAACTTGTTCGCTATTTATTTTTGCTATCCGCAAGTGTACGGCGTAGCTATAGGTAGTGACGAGCAAGGTCGTATTCCACAGAGATTGTAGTTAAATTAATTAAGTACTAAAATAATGATGATTAAATATTATTTAGACTAACGAATGAGATGATGATTCTAAACTATAAAATTAAACTAAAAACTAATTTACCTAAAGAAATAAAAATAAATCAAGATATAAAAGATAGATTCTAGGTTCTGCTTTCCTCGGAATTAATTCATGAAACGTTTATATTCATACAAACCTTATTTAATTTTACCAATCGTAGAGATAATCACTAAATTGATTTCAACTTTTCTCTCGAACAAGTAAATCGTAGATATTGATTGTTATCTATCTCCTCTCGGTCTCAAGATGAACAACTAACTCCCATAAGTTCCTAGGATTTTCGTTCTCTCGTAAGATTCTATCAACTTCTCGGTCTGTTTAGTCTCTCACGTTATAAATTTCCCAATTCTAGCAATCAATTATCTCCTCTCGGTCTCAAATTGATCACAAATATGCATTCATAGTGGCCATCTACTCACGCAATAAAAATACGCAAAAGAAATTCATAAACGAAAGATAAACCGGAATGAAACAAATAAAAAACTAAATCATAAATCAATCCGAGTACTAACAAATCCTAGAATCTAAAATAAATTATCCTAGAAACATGCTTTCAAAATAAATATAAAACATTGAGTTCGAAAGAAGAAAAGAAAAAGAAAGAAAAAGCTTATTCGGCTCCGTCGATCCCTTCTTCCCGGGCTTTCTCCCTCGTCTTGCTCGTGTTTCTAGCCTCCAAAGCTCTCCAAAGATCTGAAAATTAGGTTCTCCACCCCTCAAAAACGTGTCCAAGTGTTATTTTTATAGTTGAGGTCGAGTCCTAGTCGAAATAGGTCGAAAATACCAAAAAAATAGGAAAAACGCGTGAAACCCGTATTGGTCGCGCCCAGGGTCACACGACTCGTGTCTCTAGCCACACGAGTCGTGTGAAAAAGCCGAGAGCTCGATTCTCGACCCATCGGAACGACACGAGTCGTGTTTATCCCACACGACTAGTGTGCACCTGGGAGCCTAAAATCTTCACTTTTCGCGCACGTCACGTCTCCTGTTGCGTTTTCTAATATCCCAGGTGGCTCAGGACATCGTAATACGATTTATAAGGCAAAGTTCCGGCAGCTCCGGCGGTCTGCGATTTTTCCGGCGGGACAACAACTTCAAGCTTATCGTTGGTGAAAGGATGGCAGCGGAGGACGGAGAGGTGGTCTGGACGGCGTAGTGGGTGATCATCTCAGCTTCCAGGTCGTCATCGGAGCTCCGGTGAAGGGCTTGGTCGAGCAGCTCCAGCTCAAAAATGGCAGACGAGTTCTGTATGTACGTATGAAGAAGAAGCTCCAAACAAAATTCTCCATGTAACATTACATATATGTCCTCACTTAGTTTAGCAATTGGGCTACTTCTTTTTGTCCATTATGGCATGTCACTGGCTTCAAAATAGTGGGCCCTGATAGCTGCTTATTCGGCCCAAAAGTCCACATTCCTTTTAATTGGGTCCGTTTTAATGCAAGACTCGCACAGTTTTCGACTCCAAAAATTATTTCAGCCCAGTTTCCTGTTAAAACTTAAAATACAACACCTCGTCATAGCTTAATAAAATTAATTAATTAAATAATTAATTATATAATAACTAATTAAACAATAACTAATTATATATCAAACTACGACGAAACGGACAAGAAAATCACTATAAAATGCACGTAAATATGACGCATGTCAGGTATAAATATGTGCCAAAGAAAATATGCTTTGGACATATTAACTGATACTGGCTTCATAGGTTGTAAACCTTCAAATACTCCCATGGATCCAACTCTTAAATTATCTGCATATACTGCAACTGACACTTTAACTGAGCCTACAACCTATAGAAGATTAGTTGGCAGGATGTTGTACTTGACCATCTCCAGGCCTGACATTGCATACAGTGTGCAAACGTTGAGTCAATTTCTGTCACAGCCTACAACCCAACATTTATCTGCAGCTCATAGGGTTTTGAGGTACATCAAAGGTACAATTGGTAAGGGTATCATTTTTTCTAGAAATTATTCGTTCCTTAAATGCTCATTGTGATAGTGACTGGGCTTCTTGCATCTCCACTAGAAAAAGCAATACTGGTTTTTTCATATTTCTTGGCAAATCTCTCATATCTTGGAAATCAAAGAAACAGTCCACAATAAGCAGATCCTCAGCTGAGGCTGAGTATAGGGCAATTGCATCCACAACATGTGAAATTCAATGGTTACTTTATCTGTTTGATGATTTTAAAATTCCTCATACTTCACATGTCCCTTTATTTTCAGATAGCAAATCTGCTATCGCCATTGCTACTAACCCTGTTTTCCATGAGCGTACAAAACACATACAGATTGATTGTCATCTAATTCGGGAAAAAGTTGCCCTTGGCATAATTCAGTTGCATCATGTGGCCACAAAAGAACAAGTTTCAGATATTTTAACAAAAGCCCTACCAGGACCTCGGTTTTCATACTTACTGTCCAAGCTTCACATGACAAATATACATGCGAAGCTTGCGGGGGGGTAATAATGTATATGCAAAGTTGCTGTTTTAATGTAAAAACATTTTTATGTAAAGTTGTTGTTTGCAAAACAACAACTATAGCTTATATTGTAATTACCTTTATATCCTTGTACAACCTTAAGTATAAATAGGTCAAACACCTCCTCTGTACTCACTTTTTTCGATTTACAAAGTTTTGCGCGGTTTTTCCTTTCTCCTCATGTGTTGAGTGTTGTCTTTGTTCTTTGATCTATCTTTCAATCTAATAAATAGGTTTGGCGAATAGGTTTGAAAAACTGAAAAATTTGAACTCTAATAAGTTCGTTCCAGCTCTAATTTTATTTAATAGGTTGTAGGATTTGATTTATATATATCGTTATTAGTGTTCGGTAATTAGAGCATGCTTGGATATAAATTTGTTTTGTTTTGATTGAATTTTTTGTTTGGGTTGATTAAATTTAAAAAAGTTAGTATGGTTAATTGTTAGTGGATATATTAAAATAATATTTAAAATAAAATGATTAAAATTAAATTGATGTAAAAGTAAGAGAGAGAATATGTAATGTGATGGTTAGTTAAAATTATGTGAGTAGATGAATAGTAAATTAAGGTTGATGTTGTGTGTAAGAATGATTGATTGATATTATTTAATTATATTGATAATATTGATGATAGTGAGTTGAGTTAAAGTTGAGTTAAAACAAGTAGTTGAGTTAAAAATGATTGGATTTGAACCCCAATTATAGAATCTATACTTATATAAAAATGCATTATATTTATTAGAATTAGTAGTAAGAAAAGTCAAAGGTAATTAATGTATTCTATTTCCATCAAATTTTTTTTAATTATTTTAGTTAATTGTTTTAAAAAATTGTATATATATAATGCACGTCACAGTACCATGGTAGATGATTTAAATTTTAACCGACCAAAATGCCAATGATTTAAATTTGAACACACCTATGCGTTTGACCAAATGTCTGGATTATTTAAAATTGAGCCCATAAAAATTATTTAAATTTGAACACACCAGAAATTTTATGTACATTTTATTTATATATATTGAAAGTGGTATTTAATGGTTGTTATATAAACTATTTTAATATATTTGCAACAAATAAAAGTTTGAATGAATAACTTGTAATGTTATTCATAATGTTTGTGACTTATGAGACACGAATACATAACTCCATACATATTTGTCAGAAGACGGCTTAATAATTTTTTAAACTTAACGTTAATTAAAAGAGGTAGAAAATGGATAATAAAATTACTTTTTAAACTTAAACGGACAAGGCTGTAAGATAACTCATTTAATATCTTTGTCTCGTGCATCGCACTGGGATATCTATATTCGAATATATAGTATGTAACCATTATATAGGTTGAAAAAAAGAACTAAAGAAATAAATATAAATGAAAAATAAAAACATAAAAATAAAATATATAACCATAAAAAATTTGTGTGTTGCATAAGGATTAAAGTTATTAAAAATTAAAATTTATTTATCAAAGTTTTTAACATTTAATATGCTTAATAATTATAGCGAAAGATAAATATTATGAGTTAAACATTGGTCAATTATCAATAAATGTACAAATTATGAATTGTTGAAAAAAATTAAAAGACTACGATAAACAAAAATTTTATAAGTACAGACAAATAATTTATATGCAAATATCATATGATCTTATACATGTAAAATATATTTTTAACCTGTACATAATAAAATTTATATATTAAATAGTCAAAAACTACAAAAAAAAATATATAAAAATAGAAATTAACAATTATAGTAAATAAATAAAAGTTATATTATTACTGAATAGAATATTGTAGAAAATATAATTTCATACTGTCTTAAATAATTTTTAATTTAAATAAAAAATATGTTTTGTATTGCACCCCGTACATTTCACGGATATCAACACGTAGTTACTTTGATGCCGCTCCACATTTCCCCGCCACTTGACCTTTCTCTCTCACGAATTAGGGCGGGAAAACTTCAAAAGACAGAAAAAACAATTTTTTTTTTAAAAAAAAGATATTCACAGAATTTAGAGGGAAAACCCTACCGCCATTTAAGGCTATGTGCATCGAAATTCTCCTTATCCACTCACCCACAGGTAGAACAACTCGTTAACAGCAAAATCGCACCTCATTTTGACTACTCGCCGGTGAACCTGCAGACAATCTGTTTGACGAAATTCCCCTGAAACATGTACGTGGTGAAGAGGGACGGGCGGCAGGAGGCGGTTCACTTTGACAAGATAACGGCGAGGCTCAAGAAGCTAAGCTATGGGCTCAGCAGCGAGCACTGCGACCCGGTCCTTGTGTCCCAGAAGGTTTGCGCGGGGGTCTACAAGGGCGTCACCACCAGCCAGCTTGATGAGTTGGCGGCCGAGACTGCGGCTGCCATGACTGCGAATCACCCGGATTATGCTTCTGTGAGTTTGGGATCGTCATTTGATGTGGGATCGGTTTGAAATTGCGTTTGATCTGTGTGATTTTGCTTGTGATGTTAATTGGTAGTGGTTTATGTGATGGGCTGTTTTGCAGTTTGTGTCACTGATTGTGGTTGTTGCATCTGTTGGTGATTTGGCTGAATATTTTCATTTCTGACTGTGTAGCTGATGATGAAATTGACAAATTTTGTTGCTTAATTATGTTTTATATGTTGAATAGTGCCCTGATTTATGTGCTAGTTCATATGTTAGTCTTCATATTTGGGATAGATTGAAAAACAAAACATTTTTATGTTTAATATGAGATTCAGGCTGTTGAAGATATTTACAAGAATCTCTTCGGATTTTTCTTCGGTCCAGTTGTCTTATAGATATGGCACTAAGCCTGCAAGTAGGATAAAGAGTTTTGCTCAAATACTAGTTGAGCATTCAATAGAGTTTGAAGTGATATTTATATAGTATTTGGTACACGGCTTATTATTTAAGTGCTGCGTGGCTGACTCTTTTTTTTTTTTCTTTTTCTTTATTATTGTTGCAGTTGGCTGCAAGGATTGCAGTCTCAAATCTTCACAAGAATACAAAGAAATCTTTTTCTGAAACGTAAGCGAATTTATTTTTTATTAGAAAAGCTTGCATTTAAACAAATTTTTTCTTTCTCGAACTACCTTGACTGTGTAATTTTTTGCAGGATCAGAGACATGTATAATCATATCAGCGATAGAGCAGGGCTACCAGCTCCTTTGATTGCAGATGATGTTTATGAGATAATAATGAGGGTATTCTCTCTCAGCTATCATTTCATTTATTACATCAAATAATTAAAGAGAATAGTATTGTTTCCATGGCTAAAGAAACTTTTGGGATGTAAGACAAAGTAACTGTACTAAATTGATAAATTGTATATGGATTTATGTAACCATAGCAATTTCTGTGGGCTGTATCTTTATATGTTTTTGTTTATTTTCATCAAAATTGTTTGGTATGCAGTAGTCCATATGGTGTTCAGTTTGGCCATAATTTTAAAGAGAAATGAGTATAACCATTTCAATTTGAGGGGAAATATGAGTTCTCGGTGGAGGCAACTACATTTGCTTTTGTGGAATTTCTAAATCACCAAGTAAATTCTGTTTTATTTCTTCTCAACAGAATTCTGCTCGTCTGGACAGTGAAATCATATATGACCGAGACTTTGATTATGACTACTTCGGTTTCAAAACCCTTGAAAGGTCTTACCTCTTAAAGATCCAGGGGAAAGTTGTTGAGAGGCCACAGCATATGTTAATGAGGGTTGCTGTTGGTATCCACAAAGACGATATAGATTCAGTTATAAGAACATATCATCTGTTGTCTCAGAGATGGTTCACTCACGCATCCCCTACCCTCTTTAATGCTGGTACACCGAGACCACAGGTAAGATCATTATGAAAATTGCTTCTTAGTGTGTATATATTTCTTAATGAGCATGTTTGTATGTGTGTGTTTGTAGATTATCATGTTGTGACTTGTGAATGAATTTCTTGTTCTGGGAATATTTGATTCTATATACTATCCAAAAGGACTATGGTTGTTGGTTGAGATCTGAGGTTTCTTTCCATGCAATGCCAAACAGTTGAGCAGCTGTTTCTTGATATGCATGAAAGATGATAGTATTGAAGGCATATATGATACACTAAAGGAGTCTGCTGTTATCAGCAAATCAGCTGGTGGAATTGGTCTGTCTATGCATAACATTCGTGCTACTGGGAGTTACATACGTGGAACAAATGGAACATCCAATGGCATTGTTCCAATGCTTCGAGTGTTCAATGATACAGCCCGGTATGTGGATCAGGGTGGTGGCAAGAGAAAAGGTATATTATATTTTTTATTCTTTTTTATTTATTTTAATTAGTTTTTGTTTCTTGTTTTCACTTGCATTGGACAGCAATTTGACGTTCTACTCCTTTCTTGATTAGGTGCTTTTGCTGTGTATCTAGAGCCGTGGCATGCTGATATCTTTGAGTTTCTTGATTTGAGGAAGAACCATGGAAAGGTATTAGTTGGGATTATTTGATGAAAATATGTTTCATTTATATAATATAGTTGTATATATGTTTTTTTTTTTGTCATGTTTCAGTATTTTCCATCTTTTTACAGGAAGAGCACCGCGCAAGAGATTTGTTTTATGCACTTTGGGTGCCTGACCTGTTTATGCAAAGAGTTCAATCTAATGGACAATGGTCGTTGTTTTGCCCTAATGAGTCTCCTGGCTTAGCTGATTGTTGGGGTGAAGAATTTGAACTTTTATACACTAAATATGAGAGACAGGTATACTAAATCTTATACATGGCATATTTGGAGCTAATTCATGATGTTTTATGTTTATTGGCTGTTCCTGAAATTATGTTTTTTTGGACTCAGGGAAAGGCCAAAAAGGTGGTCCAGGCACAGAATCTCTGGTTTGAAATCTTGAAAGCTCAAATTGAAACAGGAACTCCTTATATGCTGTATAAGGTAGTATAGATGGATAAGATTCAGGGTTGTTCTGAATTAACTTTATGATCCTTTTAATTAGAGCACCCACAATGCATTGGGTCTAATTTTACATATGTGGCATATAAATAGACTTAAGTCCTAAATGACATGGACAAACCCCAGTAAAAAAAACTCAAAAGCTATTCAATGCAAAAATAAAATACTAGGTCTAGCATACATGCCAACCAATAAAAATGCTCTAATATGTTTCATTTATTAAAAGAAAATCTAAGTGAGGAATAAATGATAAGTGCTTGGGTTTGTACTTGGGTCCAAAATAGACCTAAGTGTGTACTTGGTCTCTTTTTTTTATTGCCACATAAGCTAGACCATGTCCACCTTTAATTGCATTGGGAGGCATTTTCTAATAGACTAAGTCTATTTCCTATGTGGCATAGGATATTTTATTAAGAGACCCAATGCATTGTGGGTGCTCTTAGGTCTTACATTTTGTTGACATTACAATATTTTACTTATTGTTTCCAGGACACTTGCAATAGAAAAAGTAATCAGCAGAATCTTGGCACCATAAAATCCTCTAACTTGTGTACTGAGATCATTGAGTACACAAGTCCTACTGAAACTGCTGTCTGCAATTTGGCATCAATTGCTCTACCAAGATATGTCAGAGAGAAGGTCGTTATTGACAATTCATGATTTAGTTACTCCTTTAACTACTATCCATATTTAATCTATCTATCTTACTTTAGGTATCTCTTTCAGGGTGTACCCGTGGAAGCACAACCATCAAAACTTGTTGGCAGCATTGGCTCTAATAACCGATATTTTGATTTTGACAAGCTGGCTGAGGTATGTAGTATATTATTTGGTATTACCATTCAGCTCTTAGTGCTGTTGTGTTATTTTTTTTGTCCCTTTTCTTTTCTGAAAGATCTTTATGATATTATGATATCTTGTTCAGGTCACTGCTATAGTTACTACAAACCTTAACAAGATAATTGATATCAACTACTATCCAGTTGAAACTGCAAAAACGTCTAATATGCGTCACAGACCAATTGGTATTGGGGTACAAGGCCTTGCTGACACTTTCATCTTGCTTGGGATGGCATTTGATTCCCCTGAGGTAAAGCCGTGGTTGGAGTGTTTCAAATGCTCTTTTTATTTTAATCGATTGAGTTACTTATAGTTATTGATACTGACTGCAGGCTCAGCAGTTGAACAAGGATATATTTGAGACCATATACTACCATGCTCTAAAGGCATCCTGTGAACTAGCTGTTAGAGAAGGCCCATATGAAACATATAGTGGCAGTCCTGTTAGCAAGGTATAACTAGAATTGATGATGTTGACGTGTCGGTCATGTTTGCTTCATTTAAAGGTTATCAGTGTGCTTTTTGCATGTCATGGTGGTTTGGAATATTGTGACACTATCGAAATACAGTTATAATTATGGTCACAGAAATTTTCTTCTGCATTTTCAGTATGTCTGAAACCTTTCTTTTTAGTTTTCTGTTTGGCCCTTTTTGGGACTACAAATGTGACAATAGGTTTTTCATTGATGGGGCTAAAACTGCAAATTTCAACTAAAAGTTCTAGGTTCTCAATAGTCAATCCTGTAGAACAAGTTCAGTTCCCTTAACAATTACTGTTTTTACAGACATCCAATTGAGAATTGATGTTTGTTTTCTGCGGCCAAGATTATATGATTATTACACTGCTTTTGAATTTTTTCCAGGGTATTCTTCAGCATGATATGTGGGGAGTAAAGGCTACAGAAAGGTGGGATTGGGATGCTCTTCGGGCTATGATAGCAAATAATGGTGTAAGAAACTCACTGCTCATAGCACCTATGCCAACAGCATCAACAAGCCAAATCCTTGGGAACAATGAGTGTTTTGAGCCGTACACTTCCAATATTTACAGCCGCAGAGTTCTAAGGTTCGTCCTTTTAAAATTTATTTTATTACACTATTTTTAGTTGCCTTCTGTTTGCTATGGTAACTAATTCTTGTGTTTTATCTTTCTCAGTGGTGAGTTTGTTGTTGTGAACAAGCATCTTTTACATGATTTGACCGAAATGGGTCTTTGGTCGCCTTCTCTCAAGAACAGGATCATTTATGAGGATGGTTCTGTTCAAAAGATTCCAGAGATTCCTGAAGAGCTTAAAGGGATTTACAAGTACGTGTTTGCAGTGTGGGATCTACAAATTATTGTTCCTTGTTGTTTCTTGTAGATTCCATTCTGATTTATTTGATCACTTTCTTTTTCCAGGACTGTCTGGGAGATTAAGCAACGAGTCTTAGTTGACATGGCCGTTGACCGTGGATGTTACATTGACCAAAGTCAAAGCTTAAACATCCACATGGATCAGCCCAACTTCACAAAGCTAACTTCCCTGCATTTCCATGCTTGGTCTAGGGCAAGTTCACAACAGAATTTGCTTGTTTCTTAAAAATTAAAATTGAAATTTGCTCGTTAACTTGATTTTTGGAGTCAAATCTAATGAGTCTTGTGATTTTCTTATCCGTGTACTTGAACATGAAGGGCTTGAAGACTGGAATGTACTACCTAAGATCACGAGCTGCTGCAGATGCTATCAAATTCACAGTCGATACAACCATGATAAAGGTATGAGCTCTTGACTGGTGTTTTTGTAAGGATCATCCACCGGTATATATATCAATGAGATGATTACAAATCCGATCCGTGAGGTTTAGTCCAATTACGTAAATTTGTGTGTGCCCAAGCAAAAAAAACCATTAATGTTGATGATGCAATTTTGTAAGATATAAGAAACAAATATAAAAAGGGTCTCTTCGATCTTCCGCTTGAATCTTGCTTCGAATCTTCAAGAACACTTTTAAGTGGCCACATATTTTCTTTATCTACAGGGTCATTTGTGATTTTTAAAGACAGTTGGGTGCTTTTTATAATTAGCTAAACCTTACTGCCTTAGGCCTTGGTGCAGATTTTGTAGTTAACATTAGTAAAATACAAGATAAAACTAAACAATTAGATGGTTAATTTTCTCAGGTCAAGCTCAAGGTGGAGGCTGATGTCGATGACGAGTCCAAGAAGGCTCAGATGGTTTGCTCGTTGGCCAACCGTGACGAGTGTTTGGCTTGCGGAAGTTAAAGTGCTTAGCAACGACTCTTTTTTCAACTATGCGCTTAGGTAAAAAAGGACCTCCAACTTATTTCCTATAGTAATTAGCAAATATAGTATCTCTTCAAATGGTTTTTTTTTTTATTTATTTATTTAAAATATAGTAGTGAACCATGGGTGATGTGGTTGAAACTGTGTTGTTATTCTTCGAGTGGTGATTATTTATCATCTTCCTATGTTTGAAACTCCACAACAATATTGTATATTATATGTGCTTGATGTTCAAGTTATGTTTCCCTCTAATGTTTAACTTAGGAAAAAAAAAAAATACTTTTATTTTGTGTGGATGGCGTTCTTAACTTGCCTACTGCATTTGGAAAATGAGGATATTGTAAATTAAAAGAAGACCATAAAAAGAAAAAAAAAAAAATCATACACATAAGTAGTGTGGTTTAAAACTATTGAAACGAAACGAACCGAACTGCTTAATAATTATGGTTTGTTAAAGTTCCGAGGTGTTTAGTTAACGGTTTGGCTTGGATCGATAAAAATTCAATTTTGAGTTTGAATATCAGTTGTTTGAGTTCAACTCGACTCGACTCAGTTTATTTATAGTTTTAGTTGACCCCAATCTTTATTTGGACAATTTGAAGAAATTTATTCGAATGTAGACCAACCAATCTAAATTATTCGTTTGGATGTCACTATCTTACATCGTTAGTATACTTGGAGTGACCGCAATTCATTTTCTTTTAACTTGGACATGATTTTGATTATCTAAGATGATGACTTGGACAATTCTCTTCAACTTGGTCCAGAAAGTTCTAGTCTTGGGTCCATTGGTCCCACCTAAAGTAGGTCCAAATGGTCCATTGGAATTTTCAACCGGGCCAATTTTTTTTTTTTAAATATTTTTTATATGAAAAAATAAAAACTATGTAAATATATTGATATGGTAAATATTTATTGTGAAATATGATTCTGTTAACACTTTGATGTACAAACTTTATATACAAAATATTTATTTCTGTTACTTTTATGTATATTTATATGTCAAAAATACTATATATACATATTTTTAAAAAAAATTAAAATTAATTATCCAGTTCAGTAATTGACTCGGTGATTCGAAGACCGGCCGAGTCAATTTTTGGGATGGGTTTAAAAACTATTATACTTACAAGTAAAGGGATAAAAATACAAATTATTTTTTAATAGTCTATAACATAGTTTATGAATTTTCTGCACTTGGCATTAAGCATTGGGACACCTTTGATATTGCTTTTTGTTGGTCAGACCTTAATCAGTGGTATATATACTACATGGAGGATGCTTATTATTCTTCAACTTTTGGTGGACCAAAAATGAAAAATCTAGCCACAAGACCATGTATACAAGTGGCTTTATGTTTGTATTGGCCTAATTCAACGGGCAATTTGACTACAACTTAGAACCTAGGTATAGGTACACTGAATTATATAATAATTAGTACAATGTCCGTGTATTTACACGGGTGTTTGGTAATTTTTTTTTCTTAAAATTTAAAATTAATGAGAAAAATTAAGTAGGTAAAATTTAAATTTTTTTTTATAAATATATATATATATATATATTATATTTTAGAATGATACTTGTTACTTGTGCGACTTACATGTGTTACATTATAATAATTTTTCTAACTTATAACATATAACTACATTAAACATGAATATATCAATTGAGAAATAATTTTATATTTTAATTAATTTTAATAAATATTTTTTATTATTGTAAAGATAAATATAATTTATTTATTTTATATATACAATATGGATGTCAAATCGAAGCTCATCAAAAGATAATTAATATGATACATTACATATGTAAACCGATAACAAATACAAAAATTATCAACTTGTAAAATACATTTACAATTCAATAGTTATAATAGGAAATCATATTAAAATACAATTAAATACATCTAATGATCATAAATAAATCAACATATTTATGGTTAATTAAATCAATGAATCAGATTCCCACTATCCCGGTGGGGATAAAGACTATCAAGTCGATCTTCTAATTCGAACCTAATTAGTTTTGGATTGGAATTAAATTAAAATCTATCCAAGCTAAATAACTAAGCATTGAATTTTGACACCTATGATTCCGAAACATGCGAGCCTGTCACTTAGGCTCAACACATTCGAGAATTATATATAGAGGGAATTGTGCGAAAGTTAAAAATGCCAAGGTACTTGCATAATTGGCACTTCCTAATGCGACTGATATGTGAACTATTTGAATAACCTTTGTATTTTCCGAGGTGAAAAAATTAAATTGTTAACGATCGGTGTGAAAAACTTAATATATCTCTTAGGTCGGGGCGTAAAAGTTATTATTATTATTATTATTATTATTATTATTATTATTATTATTATTATTATTATTATTATTGTGCACTTGAATATTTCTTGGCCTCTCATATGATATGTAATGTTTCTTTTGGTTGTTATCAGGGTTCATTTGATGCCATCTTTAAGAATGACACCCATCACAACAAGTGTGCATTTTTATTTTTTTTGGATTTTTTATTATTTTATTTGTGTCATTAGATTTCTCATTGAATTGTGTCTACAAACTTTAAGCTTAATTGGAGTTAATTAATATGCCTAATTTGTTTCCATCCAAGGTACTTTGGACACAAATTATTTGTTCTTTGTGTGAGGGTCATTACACAATCATATGGCATAATAGGAGTTCATTTCCCACTCAAATGTTCCTTCAAAGTAATTTGAGTCGTTCTCGATTCGGCCCGATTCAGACCTAGTTCGATATTCGTTTCAACATACCCGTCGTTGGATTCATCTGATCGAGATGATCGTGCCCACAAAATTTTAGTATGATGAAAATTCATTTGCCTACACAAATTTTCATCCAAAGTTTATGCGCACGAACTCAATTCTCGGCTCACTTCCAGACCATGATAAGTTTAATTAAACAATTCGATATATATATATATATATATATATTAAGTTTGATGTGTACCTAAATAATGTACTTTTTTCTGAATAAGGCCAACTTGAAGTACAAAACATAAATTTTGCCCACAAAAATTTAATATAAAAACTTGCAAAAAATTTGGGTCTCTTTCAATTAAGGGTGTGTATAATTTGACTAAAACCGAAAAAACCGATCGAACCGAAAATTTCGGTTCGGTTTTTATCCGATTCGGTCGGTTTCGGTTTTAGTCGAATGATTTTTCTGTTATTTCGGTCGGTGTCGGTTTTCAAACATCAAATGTCCGAAATAACCGAAACAACCAAATAATATATGTATGTACATATATATATATATATTTATATATCATATTATATATATTATAATAATATAATACATATAAATATATATTTTAAAATGTATAGTTTGTTCGGTTTGACCAAAACGATAAACCGACTAAGAAATTATTTCGCTTAATCTTCAGTTAAATAGATAATTCGGTCGATTTCAATTTTTGGCATAATATGGTTCGGTTATGTTGATTCCCTAATTCGATTCGATCGACCGAACTGACCTGGTGAGCCGTCACCCACGATCACTCGGTGTGAGTGGTCACTCGGCACAACGGCCTTTTGGCCACGTTTTTTCACTTTACTTTATTTTTGCCTCATCCAATCCGATGTCTAGCTAGTTTTATTCGACTGCAAAATTAAATTGCACTTTCTACTTTTGCCGATAAAAAAAAAAAAAAATGTGTTGTAAATTTTGTTTTTGCAAACAAAGCACATCTAGATACATATATTTTTTTCCCTTTCCCCTCTAAACTCAACATTTAACTTGTCATTATATAGGACTTTCTTGATCTTCTAATAATCAATTAATCAACTTTAGAGTTGTATATCATTTGAGCCGAGATCGATCTTTGACGAGTTATACATGATAAAAATATGAAAATTATAGAAAAATCCTTACCTATCAAGCTTAACAAGTCTTAATGTGTCGAGCTCTCTCACTAACTGAACGAGACTTAAACAAGATCGAGCTCGACTTGATAAATCGGCCTACCATCATAACTCACGAGCAACTCGTTTCATTCAACAACTTTAATCAAGTTTAAGCCCACTATTCAAGGGCGTATATAAATAAGGAAATTGCGTCTGACACCACCCCACAATAACTTATTTGCACTATTACGAGGTAATAAAAATATTTAGCAAATCTACCAAATCTTATATTTTAATTACAAACAGGTGACAATTCTATTATTCAACATAAATAAGGTTATAAGATATTCCTTAAATTAGGGAAAACGTATCCAACTCTCTCTTTCTCTCTCGCAAATACCGCCGATGACTCTCACCCTCACCTTCTTCCTCCTCATCCTCCACCGCCCTGCCTCCGCCTCCCGTGAAAAGGTCCGATCAATCCTTGAGTTCAGAAAAGGCATCAAACCCGACCCTTTCGACCTCGTCTTCTCCTCCTGGGTGCCCCCCCGTCGACGCCTCCGCCTGCTATGAAGACTTATACGGCGTCGTCTGCTACACCGCCGGCGGCGCTCTCGATGGTCTCTGCCTTACGTGTGAACTGAAATTCCGGATCCCTGCTCGCGAATGTTTAAGGCGGCGTGAGGAGACGAAGGGCGACCGTGACCTAGGGCTTCGATCTCCCTGCTCGCGATTTTCATCTCCACCAGACAATATATATGCCGTATATATGTAGTATATTTATACCTTTTGTTGTTTGTGTAATTGCAGGTATATATACTGTATAATTTTTCGTATATATACTATACTTTTTTAATATGCACACTATTAGAGTGTGTATAGTTTGGTTTTTTCGTATGAAAGATTTGAATTGAAAATTATAAGGATCGACATTGATATGGGATATTATATACTGGACCGGTTTATAGGGCTAATTGAAGAAGACCGACCGGCTTGCTGGACGGTCTAGTGGGGATAAGGTCGAATGGCATGGGACCAGACACCGGCCACTAGAACATTGAGCAGATAGCGACAATTAAGGAAATCAGAAGTGGTCGACAGATATGAGTCATCCGAGGATATGGTCGAGGAAGAATGATCGAGGAGACACAGACACACAAAACTGGTCGAGTATCGGAGCACATGAAGGAATCTCCAGCACATAAGGAAGAGGACACGCGGCGCACTATGAGTGGTCAACAGCCGTAACCAACTCTGACATTCTCTGACAAAGGTGACGCGTTTTCTGACACTGAGGATAGTGGGGGCGCGCAATCGTACGGACGAGCAGAAGACAGTTGGCCGAACGCACCCGGCTCGCGCGTGCAACTCAGGTAACTCGCCCTTATAAATATGGGCGAAAATCCTCATTTTCGGTACGATCTTACATACTCTTACATTTCTCTATACACTAATATCATCTCTCAAGATCTGACTTGAGCGTTGGAGGCTCTTCACCGGAAAACACCTCCGGTGTGGGAGTTTCGTGCAGGTTTCGCGTTCAACCGGCGAGGAAAGCAAGCTCAAGGCGAATTCCAGCCGGGCAAGGTGCGAGACTTGTATTATTGGCGCCGTCTGTGGGACTCTTGTTCGAAAAGTTGTGTTCTGAGCTCAGCTATGGCGGACGGAGTTCCTCGAGTGAATTTGCAGTCTTCATTTGACGAGGCGTGGACGACAACAAGACCGATGGGAGCAGGACCTCCACCTGGATTCTCTGGACCCTCGCAAACACCGGTGACCCCGACGCCGATGCCCCAGGGTACAACGATCTTGGGAGGAGGAGCAGGCACGAGCAGAGAGCACGAAGCTCGTGAAGCGGTACCCACGGTAGTCCCCGCTCCGTTGCAAGCGGGCCCGGTCGTGATGCAGCAAACAGGGCCGACAGTGCAAACCATGATGCCGCCAACAGGAGGAGCACCACAACCCCCTGCTCAACAAGTGGTGGCCATGACAAGAGAAGAAGTGCAGAGGATGGTGGCCGACGCGGCGGCACAGGCTGTGCAACAAGCTACTCACCAGACGTCCCAGGCCGCCACTGCGCCGACAACGGTGCAGGGAACACAAGAGGAGGACGTGTCGAGTTATGGCGGAGGAGGAGAGTACAAAGATAGAGCTATGGAAAGGATGGCCGAGCAGCTTAGGCAATTGCAGGAGAAGGTGGAAGGGAGGCCAGAAAGACGTGCTCGAGGACACCTATTCTCGAGGGAAATCTTGGCTGCGCCGTTACCGGCAAGTTTCCGGGAGATAAACCTGGTTTTCAATGGATCGAGCGACCCATCGAGACACGTGAGAGCATTTGAAAACATGTCCGTCTTACATGGATACTCAGACCCGGTCAGCTGCAGGGCCTTCCTGTCGACCTTACGGGGAGGTGCGCTTGACTGGTTCCACCAATTGGCTCCAGGTTCGATCAGGGACTTTGAGGATTTCGCAGGACAACTCACTAACCAATACTCAAGTGCGGTCGCCCAGGAGAAGACATACCTTACATTGATGGCAATGAGACAGGGCGAGAAAGAATCCTTACGGAAGTACGTTGCTCGATATAATCAGGTGTGTCTGGAGGTGCCCACGGCGGGTGACGAGGTGAAAGCAGGAGGATTGATTAGAAGTCTAAGGCCAGGACCATGTCGAACGTCGCTGGCAAAGACGCATGCTCGAACTTACGATGAGGTGCTCAAAAGATGCAAGAAATACATTAACTTGGAAGAAACGGAAGCAGAGTTCGCCAAGCTCGAGGACGTTGTGAAACCCGAGCAGAAAAAAGGAAAGACAAATTCGCCCAGGAGGGGATCACCTAGGAAAAATTCTCCAAGAGGAGGATCTTTTAAGAGGCCGTCGCCCAGGAGGGATGGGCAAAATTCGTTCCGAGAAAGGCGAGAAGATCGTTGGCAGGGGCGACCTCGGCTACCAAGCGGTCAGAGATATAATCATTTTACTCCCATCAACGCCCAGATGGGCGAAGTCTTGGCGGCCATAGAGGAGAAGTTGTAAAGCAAGGAAGTCACCTGGCCAACGACCAGGTTCGAGGGACCGACCAAACCGAGGTCGAATAAATACTGCCGATTTCATAGGGACTACGGACATAATACAGACGATTGTAGGCACTTGAAAGACGAGATCGAGCGTCTCATACGGGCAGGGCACTTGAAAGAATTTGTCATTCGTGACCGACCGCGAGGTAAAGAAAGGAGAAGGTGCAGGGAAAATTCTGTGGCAAGGAGTGATAGGGACGACGATGGAGAAGACGATGCCAGGAGAGAAAGAAAGAAACGACCAAACGATGGTCGAGAGGACCTGAGGGAGGAGGTGCCTGTGAAGAGGGGCACGATTTACATGATCTCAGGAGGACCAACGGATGGAGATTCAAATAATGCGCGAAAGGGGCATGTACGGGCGGTGAAGCGTAAAAGAGAGGAAGTCGGGATAACTGGTCGGATGCCTGTGATAAGCTTTCAAGCAGAAGATGCGGAAGGAATCTTGTTACCTCATAACGACGCACTGGTCATCACAGCCGAAGTGGCAGGTTTTGATGTGAAAAGAATATTCATCGACACAGGGAGCTCGGTCGACGTAATGTTCTACGATTGTTTTGCCCAGATCAACAAACACCTGAATCTGGAGTTGAAACCAGTGGCGACAGCTTTGTACGGATTCAATGGTGGAGAGGTAATGCCAATGGGCGAAGTGAGCCTGACCGTAGCATTAGGGACGGGCGACTCGAGGAAAGTAAGAATGATCCGGTTTGTGGTGGTCGGAGCAGAATTGTCTTACAATATCATTTTAGGGCGAACGGGTTTGAATGCGTTCCAAGCGGTCGTGTCTACTTACCACATGACGATCAAGTATCCTGTGGGGAAAAATGTAGGCGAGATTGCAGGGGACCAGCTCACGTCGAGGAGTTGCTATCAGACCACAGTCAGTAACAACAAACATATGGCGGAAAGGCAGTTGAAAGGCAAGGAAGTGAGGCCTGATCGACCGGGAGGATCACGAGTGAAAGAGGAAAGAAGAGGACAAGGCAAGGGGAAGGAGAAGATAGACATACAGCCCGAAGATGAGGTTGAGGAAATTCAAATGGTGCAGGGACGCGATGACCGAAAATTCAGAATTGGAAAAGATTTGGGAGAGCCAATCAGGTCGAAGCTGATCAATTTGATAAGGGAATTTACGGACGTTTTCGCGTATACAACGGATGAATTATCAGGAATCGAGGCCAGGGTGATCGAGCACATACTTAATATTGATCTCAGTGTGAGACCGGTGAAGCAAAAAAGAAGGCATCATGACGCGGAGATGGACAAAATCATTGAACAGGAGGTCGACAAGCTGATGAACGCTGGGCACATCCAAAAGATTCAATTCCCCGAGTGGTTATCTAACACTGTAATGGCGTCCAAAGCGGGAGGAAAATGGAGAATGTGCATTGATTTCCGTGACCTGAATAAGGCTTGCCCAAAAGATCTATACCCGCTACCAAGGATCGACCAGCTGGTAGACTCCACGGCGGGATGCGAATTGCTAAGCTTGATGGACGCCTCACAGGGATATCATCAGATCCCCCTAGCGAAAGAAGATTGGAAAAGAGTGAGCTTCATAACAAGCAAAGGCACCTATTGTTATGTGGTCATGCCGTTTGGACTAAAGAATGCTGGGGCCACCTATCAGCAATTGGTCGACCAGATTTTCAAGGATCAGTTGGGGAGGAATATGGAGGTGTACGTAGATGACATGCTGGTAAAGAGTAAGATGGAGGCGGACCACGTGGGCGACTTAAGGGAGACTTTCCAAACACTGAGGAAATACGGCATGAAGCTTAACCCGACTAAGTGCTCATTTGGCGTGAAGGCAGGGAAGTTCTTGGGATACATGGTAACAAAGCGGGGGATAGAGGTGAATCCCGAAAAAGTAAGAGCTGTGGTCGAGATGAAGCCACCGGCCAGTGTGAAGGAAGTCCAAATATTAACTGGTCGAATATCAGGACTGATCCGATTCATTTCCAAGGTGGCCGAAAAGAGCATCCCTCTGTTCAAAACCCTGAAGAAGAGCTCGAAGTTTCAGTGGACAGAGGAAGTCCAAAAGGCCTTCGAGGAGCTGCAGAGGACGCTGGCTAACTTGCCCTTATTGGCCAAGCCAATTCATGGAGAGGAGCTTGTGCTCTACATATCGGTGGGCGAGAGTGCTGTAAGCTCAGTATTATTGCGAGAAGAAGGAATGGCACAATTCCCAATATATTATGTCAGTCGAGTAATGCAAGGAGCAGAGTTGAGGTACTCAGAAATTGAGAAGTGTGCACTGGCGGTGGTCGTGACAGTCCGAAAGCTGAGGCCATACTTCTTGAACCACAAAGTCAAGGTGCGCACAAACATGCCGTTGGAGCAGACTTTAGGTCGACCAGCAGTGTCTGGCCGGCTAGTAAAGTGGGCGGTCGAGCTGAGTGAGTACTCTATAATATATGAACCAAGAAGGGCGATCAAAGCGCAAGTGTTGGCCGATTTCATACAGGAAGGTACGAAGGAGGAGGAAGATGGCGGAGGAATGTGGCAGTTGTTCGCGGACGGCTCGGTATCGAGGAGCGGGGCTGGCTTGGGAATAGTCTTGATTTTGCCCAAAGGAGATTATTTAGAATTTGCCGTCAAGATGGGATTTCGAGTATCAAACAACGAGGCGAAATATGAAGCGGTGACAAAGGGATTACAATTGGCTCTGGCCGGAGGTGCTCGAAAAATCCAGGTCCATTCTGACTCTCAGTTAGTGGTCGGTCAATTCCAAGAAGGTTTCGAGATCAAGGAAGATCGGCTGCAGCGTCATGTGGACAACATAAAAAAGTTGAAGGAAGAATTTGGGACATTCGAATTAATACAAATACCTCGAGGGGAGAATGGTCGGGCTGATTTGCTGTCTAAGATCACACAGAACTTGGTCGATTGTAAGAGTAGGAGTGTGACCCTACTTCACATGGAGAGGAGCGCGGCTGAAGTCGAGGTGGCAGAGATCGAGGAGGTAGAAGATTGGAGGGCC
>CACSLK010000984.1:820190-838526 GCA_902706635.1 Striga hermonthica
CTCTATATCATTACAAGTATAGACCTTCACGTTGAACGTTCTGAACTCATCCCGTTCAAAATACAAGTAGTACTCCTGACGTATATCCTCCGATTGAACGTAACGTTGCCACCCATTTGCATAATGCAAACTAACCCTTGGGTCGTCGACATTTATACCTCGAATTTTGCACATGTCCATTGGGTAGCAACGGCCTTCGACAGTTACGAGAGTAACTGGAAAAGGCATCAAGTGTCTCCCAAAGTAACATTCCGCTTCTTCAATGCCCTACGAAAGTTTATATTTCATATTGTCATTTTTTTTTTTAAGTTTTGAAGTTTTTTCTTTCAGTTTTTTCTTTTGTTTTTTTCCTTTGTTTTTTTTCAAGTTTTGAGGTTCTTTCTTTATCATTAGTTTTTCTCATGTTATGAAGTTTAACTTACCATGATGGGGTAGTCTGGCAGGTCCATATATACGTAGAAACACCCCCATGGCGGGTTTTCATTGTACGTAGCCATAGTGACCCTGCAAGAGCGATATAGCATTAAGAATAAATAAGTTGAAGAAAAAAAAATCTAACACTGTAAAGAAAAAATAAAGAAAATAACAATTTAAAGAAAATAAATAAAATAAATAAGTTGAAGAAAAACAGAAAAAAAAATCTAACAATACATGGTGACCATTCTAATAAAAAAAATAACAGTTCATTGGTCATGTCCCAAAAACCACAAACACATTCATAAATCCCAACAAAACCACACCGGATAAGGACAACAAAACTACAAACACATTCACAAATCCCAACAAAACCACAAACACATGTCGCAACAACCACAAAACCACAAAATCAACAATAATCGTTCACACCGTTCACACTGTTCACAAGAAAAAAGACAACATAACGCGACACAACGATTTCCCACTAGCAACACTACCCCCGACCATCGCGGATGACCCTCACCATGAGTGCCCTATCCTCTTCCCCCATGCCCAAAAACATAGCAAGCTCCCTCGCATTGTTGCATAAACGCAGGCATATCACCATTCGCTCCTCACCGGATAGAAAGTTGAAAGTACGGAGCGCATCCATTACTTCACCCACTTGAGCCTGCGTCGCCTGAGCCTGTGCCGCTTGCTCGTTGCCCAGTCTGGCACTGAGTTTGGCCAACCGGCCATCCGTGTTCAGCGAGAAAGTCTCCATGACATCAATGAAACGATCGTCCACCAAGTGTGCGGACCTCCTTTTTGTGCCCCTCGTCTTCCCCCCTCTCTTGGAATTACTTTCAGATGCCGTACCCGACGACTGACCGACATCATTGCTCGGCCCATGGGTGGGTTGCGTGGTCTGCGAAGGGATCTCATCGTATTCTTCGTACGGCGGGTCTTGCTATACATCCTGCGCCGCGTCTGCGAAAGACTGGGCATCACCACCACATGCCCTGTCTTTCCCGAATATGATCTCCCAATCATCGAAGTGGAGGAAAGACTTATTCCTCAGTCCCTTCGCATTAGGATCAACTTATTGGCGATAGGTTGGGACGCAAAAAATAAAAAAATAAAATTTTAAATAAACATGTAATGAGAATATGTAAATGATGTGAAATATATAGACGACTCGAGATTTGGTATTTTAAGCAAACCTTCATCAGCGATTGGTACTTATCATCATCACAGGAGAAGCTTTTTGAAACATCATTCCATCCCAAACCCGATTTATTTGCTTTGATATTGGCCAAACTCGCATATGTTTTCTTCCAAACATGCATTTTGGAAGTTATGTGCGGGTCAGCCCGAATTTCACATCTGGGAAGATAGGTCTTCATCTTTTTTTCCAACTGAAATGCATAGCCCGTTCTAAAGCCATTTTCCGTTTTCCACCCCTCAGTTACAATATCCTTTAGAGCATTAACTAGGGCATTCTCTTCAGCCGATGTCCAGACACGGCGTTTAGAGGTGGCGCCGCCCTCTTTTCCGGTACCCGATGTCATTGATGGTTCCATTACAATTTTGCTGTAGGGACAATAATATTGTAGCAATATTTTTTATTATTTTTATTTTGTGTTAATAGAGAATTTCCAAATAAAAGTATCTAAAAAAAGGTCGTCAAACAAAATGATAAACAACACATTCAACAACATTAATATTGTATAATAAACAACAAAAGATAATTTAAAAACATTTGTCACACATACTTAGTGACTAACAAAGTCTTATGAAAGTACACAATGATAAGTTTGTTTATCTATTAGGGAACACCGCCTTGCCATTCTGTGAACATTTGTTGGGCTAGGAGATCGCGCTTCGGGGTCCATTCGGGACTACTTTCAACTTGATCTATGTAGTCGTCGTCAGACGGTGGGTTGGAAGGTATCGGGAATTCTGGAATCTCGTTCTCGATGGGGTCTTCGGGCATTGTTGTACGTATAAAATTATGAATAAGCGCGCATGCCATGATAATGCGATTTTGGGTCCTAATGGGGTAAAAAGAGTTACTTCTAAGAATTGCCCAACGCATTTTTAGAATGCCAAAAGCACGTTCAATCGCGTTCCTAGCTTTGGCGTGTCGAAGGTTGTAGAGTTCTCTAAAGTTTTGTGGAGTACGGGACCCTGTACCCCATTCATCTAAGTGATATCTGACACCCCTATATGGCGATAGAAAGCCAGAACCATTAGTGTAACCACCATCCACCAAATAATATTGTCCTGCATTTTAAACGATTGTGTTATGTTTGATTGAGTTTTTTAAGGGTGGGTGTTGTTTACACTATTTATTCTATAAAAAATAAAGAGAATACCGTTTGGGACTCGGAGTGAATTTGCCCTAGTGATTGCATCTCTTAGTACTCGATTATCAGCAGCAGACCCCTCCCATCCACAAAGCATGTAGACGAAGTTCATATTTCTATCGCACACCCCAAGTACATTAACTGACACTTGACCCTTTCCATTCCTATATCTTCCCCTATCTTTTGATGGGACTCGCACGTTAATGTAGGTAGCATCGAGTGCTCCTAGACACTCCTAATGAAAAAAAACAAAAAAAAAGTATTAGTTTGGAAAGAGTTGATATGAGAAAATTGACTAAAGGTTGGTAAGGGTTTTGTGTTGTAGGCTACCTTGAACCATTTCCACCGTGCATCTGAACAATCATCCTCAACTGGGTTAGGTGTGGCGACTAGGACGGTGTGAAGGCGGATTACAGCATCAAGTACACGGTTAAAGTACTTGCTTACTGTTCTACCTGATCTCGTAAAATCAAACTTCAAGGTGACGTTTTTCTTGTGATGTGCGAGAATTGAAAGAAACATAGCAACTTGTTCACTCGGTGCAACGTTTCTTGATTGAACAAGACCCCCTAAATTTTCAAGAAGGAAACAAAGGCGACCAAAACAATTTCTGTCCATACGGAGGTTCTCAATGCACGTGGTGTCACTAACGTCGACTAGCCTCTGCATATGACTCACCTGAAGGGGCACTCTATCCCTCAATCGGTATGTGAGTCCGCTAGTCTACTATGAATTTGTGGCGAGGGAGTATGAATTTGTGGTAGTAGTAACTAGCTACTATGAAAAAAAATCGAGCACCAAGAACAATCTCTTCCAAAAGAGTGAGAATTAGAAATTTGTCTCGCATGTTATCCATCTACAAAGATTGAACAACATACGGACTTCAATGTGTGGCAACAATGTGTAAGTAGTAGACATTATGGAAAAAGGAAGTGTTCAATTATATTCACACATAAACACAATTAAAACAAAATAAGCACAATTAAAACAAACAAGCAAATTTGTTGAAACCATCACTATTGTGCCCATTGGTGGTCTAAATTGAGACAAATGAAGAAGTAAAAAATCAGAAGGAAAGACAAAGCTACCCTTGTGGACAAATTAATGTCATTTGCTGATATGTAAATGACATATGAGTTAAAGAAAATAATTAAAACAAAGCACCAGATCAAGCAGTTGTGGACAAATTAATGTCATTTGTTGATATGTAAATGACATATCAGTTAAGAAAATAATTAAAATGAATCACCAGATGAAGCAGTCATGTGTAACAACATTCTTTTATATACTTTCCTTCATTTTGTACAAACACAATTAGAACAAATTAAGCAAATCACATGTACAAATGGCACAAAATGCTGAAACAATAATAAATGAACCAGCTTAAGCAGTTAAAACTGAAATCATAATCCTGTACAAATGGCACACAATGCTAACCAACTAAATAATATTGTACAAATGCCACACAATTATCACCAACAATCAAATTAGACTCCATAAAACAGCACTTATAGGCATTTGCCTTTCACATTTTCATAACTACCAACATACAGATACAGATCAAGCATTTAAGCAAATCACACCAATCACAATTCCATGGACTAGCTAAAACAGTCACAATGAAATCATAATACTGCCACACAATTCTCAGCAACTTATTAAGTTCTGTGCAAGGATACACAGACAAGTGCCACACATTTCTCACCAACAATCAATTTAGGCTCAATAAAACAACATTTATAGGCATTTTTCTTTCACAATTTCAGAACTACCAACATATAGATATAGAGAGGTTATACAAGTGTTACAACTAACATAAACAAACTATATTTTAAGCAGGAAACAAAAAAGGCATAATAAACCACAAAAAAAGGTTCTCCTGCTATATTACCTTTTATAAAATATTGGAATCTCAATAAGGTCTGTAAACCTCAGAAATGGAGCATTTAAACTACACAAAACATGGCTTATAACAGCTCACATACCAAATCCAGGCAAAGCTTTGTACTGCAGACAAAACATGATTTGCAACACCTTAAAACATGATTTGCAGCACCTTAACACATGATTTGCAGCAACTAAAGTCACATGACAACTTCAACATATTGACAGGGAAACAAGAGCAGGATACACTTACATTAAACAAGTGACAAAACTTGACCCCAACAGTCTTTAAACAGACATAAGAAAGGGAACAAAAAAATGCAAAGATACACTTCTCAGTTACATCTATTCCATCTGTTCCTTAATGCAGTTGAATACCATTACTAGGTCAAATGAACCTATTGCATAATCAATCAAAAAGAATGACTAAAGAGCACAACAATTACCCCATATAAGTTGTAAACAGATTTGCAATCTTGGTCAGAGGGTTCAAAAATGCTTAGCAATTTGATAGAAAAAGAGCACAACAATATCACCAGACAGTGTGTTGTAAACAGTTAACTGAGATATATAGTAAGAACTTGAATACTGTGTGCTGAGCCATAGACCACTTCATTAATACTTAACATCTTTACCAGCTACGCAAGCAAGTAGCTCGGGATTACTGAGATAATTTGTGGGAAAAAAAGTAGAATTGACATATACAGGATTTGAGGTATTGGCACAGGATTTCAAGTTTGCAGTTGTTCAGACACATATACAACATTTAAGAATATTTCTGAAGCAAGTACTCAGACACATATACAACATTTAAGCAAATTTGCAGTCACATATACAGCATTTAAGCAAGTTTGCAGTTGTACTCAGACACATACACACATTCCCCAAACATTGTGTGGCTCAGTCACATTGCGTGGCTCATTCTGTGCCTACTGTGCAGATGCTTTTCTCATGACACTCAAATAAAACATGGACTTCAAGGAAAAATTATAAATGTGAAGAAAGAAAACATAGTAATGAAACTTATATTTCTAACAGGAAAAATCAGTGGGGCTATCATAGTAATGGCAATGAACTAAAAGCTGCCTTGAACCTTGAAACAAAAATAACAGGGACTATAATGGCATGATATCCATTTGTATCTGCAGCGGTGGAAGCATAGCTTTTCAATAGATGGCACATGTAATCTGATCATTCTTATCTCCATAATGCAGATTTGCAGTATCTTCTATCAACTGAGAGGATACAACACAATGTTCTTATAATGCCTACATACAACAAAAGGTTCATATAATGCCCACATACAACAACACAAGGTTCCAATATTGCCAAAAGAGAGTTCAATAGGGCAAACTTACTACACTCTAACTCTGATGAAAAGAAACAACCAAAACAGCACGTATAACACATAACCCACACTATAAACAAAGGAATAGTAAAAAAAACACATAATTTCAGCAAGACAACGCACAAACAGAGGTTCCAACAATTTATCCAAATCAAGGATGAATTAAGGCACAATCACAACAACTCAACATTTTTACAATCTGAAACATTAAGATTAAAAAAGGAAATTTTCGATTAGAGTTCATCACCTTGCGGCCTCACGGAAAATAGCGAAGTTATGGCTTCCCCCTCCCTACTCGTGCCCGTCGCGGCCGAAGTGAACTAGGGTAAAAGCCCCATTTTCATAACAACAGTAATGTTAAACTAGGCCAAATCACAATAAAAAATATTATTACAAATCACAAAAATAAGGGGAACATTCGAACTTACCACAGACAACGGAATGATGAAGAATAACAGGTACTCAACAACGAACAAGGATCTAAGCACCTAGGGCAACATGAAGCAGGTATATTAAGCACAAAAAAAAAATAATGTCCGAAGCTAAAAAAATGGCCGAATAAATCAAACTTAATAAAGTGAAGTAATGGTGATTAAAAGGGGCTCCCTGCAAATAGGGCAAAATGCCCGATTTTTCAAATCAATGGACGCACGAAATATCGAAATTGAGAAGGTAAATGGCATTTTTGGAGCTCACTTGTAAACGCGACGGAGAAGCCGAAGCTAGGGTAATGCTCGTCTTCGTTTCTGCAGAACCTAGGGCAAATTGCTCGTCTCCAATTATTGTCCCCCGAATGTTGCGAAAAATTGAATGAAATCGAAATTGAAAATGAGAGTAGAAACAAGAGAGGAACTCACCTTACGATTCTCAGAAGCTTCAACTTCTTCCCAACAGTGGCGTCGCAACTCTTCTTACTGCAGCTAGGGCAAATGCTCGAATTTTGCCTTTTATTTGAAATAAAAGTGTAAATTCAATGAAATAGAGGGGTATTTTTGTCTCATTACAGAAAAATATGAGGACAAAAAAGGTAGGATAAAACCGAGATTAAAATATCACGTGGGTGGACCGGGATTTAACTGTCCGAAATTCGCCGATAGGGGCGTGCCACATGGACGCCAGGTCATACGAATCTATCCCATTCCCACGGAGTAAACGTGAGATAGCGGGGATTATTTCCCATATCCTATCCCAATCATCCGAAGTAAACGACCCCTTAGTCTATGAGACTGACCACAATTTGTTTAAGAATAGTCAATACCTTCATGAGATAACTAACTAGTAAACGTGGTATGTTTTTGTAAATTGGGCCAACTAAGAACTAGTATTATATTATGTACGTAATGAGAGTCACAAACTAATAATTTACTACAAACATATCATATGCTCAAATTGAAACATTCAACTAAAATTACTAGTACAACGCCCGTGTATTACACGGGTGCTTGCTAATTTTTTTTTTTTAAATCTAAAATTAATGAAAAAAAATAGTTAAAATTTTAAATACCTTTTTATAAATATATATATATATATATTATTATATATTTAGTATGACATTTTTTATTTGTGTGACCTACATGTGTTGTATTATAATAAGTTTTTTTTAACTTACAACATATAACTACATTAAACATAAATATATCATTTAAGAAATAATTTTATTTTTTAATGAATTTTAATAAATATTATTATTTTTTATTATTATAAAGATAAATATAATTTATTTACTTCATATATACAATATGGATGTCAAAACGAAGATCATTAAAAGATGATTAATTTGATGTATTATATATGTAAAACCGATAAGAAATACAAAAGTTATCAACTTTTAAAATACATTTACAATTCAGTAGCTAATTGAAAGAAACGAATCAAAAGTCAGGGATATATTAGTCATTTAGTGTCTCACTACGTAAAATTACAAAGAATTAAAGAGTTATATTTGTACAAGTGATATTAAAATACCTAAGTTAGCTAAATAATATTTCTAGAATGTCCGAACCTAGATTATTAATTATTAATATATCAATATTATTTGTCCAAACCTAATTACGAAGCATGATTCTTCGCCAAGTAGAATTCCGAAGCACCAGAAGCAGCCACGTAGGCTCAGCGCATTCGGGAATTATATATAGGAGGGATGAGGACGATTAAAATATTGAAATTCTAGCAAATCTCAAAAAATCTTTATAAATCTTAGTCTCAAATAAGTTAAATATTTCAAGTGTAAGACTTTTCAGATATTGTAAGACTTTTCAGAATCCCAGATGAATACTCAAAGGCTTTTAAAAGTCTTGGAAACTCTAAATTAAATACACTAGAAGTTCTTCTGAATAAGTTTTTAGAAATCTCAAATGAATACACCCCTCTAAGAGATTGTGAATGAATACTGTGAAATCATAATTAAGTCTGGAGATGAAATTTGGAGTATGATTTCGTATGCAGCTTTTTATTTTGACATCTAACCATATCTTACAAAATTTTCACAAATCCTGGTTTTAAATAAGTTAAATAGCTCATGATTTTATAAGACTATCTTCTTAAATTTAAATGAATACCTGACAATTTTTAAAAGTTCTAAAATGTCAATAAAATCCAAATTTTCGAAATCTTAAAAAGTCTTTACAAATTTCAAACGAATACGATATCTAAAGAGTGAGTCTAATTGTCATCCTAATGAGTTCCATTCCAAAATAAATTTGTAATGAAAAAAAAAAAAATTACACACAAATTTTTTTTTTTTTTTTATAATCTAAGCTCATTTATCCTACAAATTAATGTGGGGCAAGTGATCTTTTTTTTGGTACAGAGGTTTCCGGATTCACAGGGGAACTGACTAATCCGGAATCGAGGCGGGTAGGACCACAAGGGGCAAGTGATCTTTCAATACATTAGTTTGATGTATGCCCAACTTTTCTGGACATATGTCAACCTGGTATAACAATAATCAAATTTTATTTTATAATCTATCCCTAAAAAATAACAAATAAATAATAAACGTGTAATAATAATAATAATAATAATAATAATAATAATAATAATAATAATAATAATAATAATAATAATAATAATAATAATAATAATAATAATAATAATAATCAACCCCAACTTGCCTATATACGCATAACGTTCTTGATTGTCAACTTTCTAGAAAACTGATTGAAGGGCACATATATAATACTTTCTTGTGGTACTAATTTGACATAGTATAATTATCTTCAAGTATTTGACTTTGTTTGACAGTATCAATCTTAGGATATAGCAACTAGTTTTACTTAATTATATCCTTGTTTTCTTCTCTTTATATACCTTCTCTTCATTTGCCATTGTTGTTGTTTTTCTCCCTTGCATTTGTGTGTTGAAGGTGGCTAACTCATCAAGAGAGGATTTTTACGCCCGAAAAAGGGTCGGTGTCGAAAACGAGGCTTTCGATGTGGAGAATGAGAGTTATTATTACATCGACTGGGTGAGTTCGCTAGTTTTTCCCGGGGTCGATAGGGAGCAAGAGATGGCAGCCATGGTTTCGGCTTTGGCTCGTGTGGTGGCCGGAGATGTGGCGGCCGATGGCAGCTGTTCTTCGTCTCCATGCAGCAAAAGGGCACGTGATGATGATTGTTCTGAAAATTATACTGATTTTGCCATTGGGAGTTCTTCAAACTTGGGACCATCATCATCTTTAGGTACATTTTATAAGGAATAAAAAGAAAAGGTTTATTTTCTTATATAAGTTTATGGTTTTGTTTGTTTTATTTAAAGTCTGATTTATTCTTAATCTAGTCAAATTTTGATCCGGATTAGTCTTTGTTAGGCTGCCTAATGGTTAAGTTCAATTTCGCTATGGAGCCATCGGATGACTCGACTTATGAAATCATCCATACTTATTCACCAATAGTGTATTGATACGTGTCCTACAATAAATACAAATTGGACAGGTGTCAACATATTAAGTGGTGGATGGTTTTATAAGAAAATCATCCGATGATTCCATAGACTTTTTGTGGTTCATTATACTCTTACACAAACTATTTATACGTATTTTATAATCAAATGTTAGTATTTTAAGCTACTAATATAAAAAAAAAAAAAAAAGTATGACATATTGTATAAATATGCATTGTGTCAGAAAATATAATTACAATTTCCAAGTCTCTTATACAAACTACTCCCTCCTATTCAAATTATATGTCGTTTTGACTTTTTTGATTCATCCATTTTGTTATGTATCTGGACATTAATATGTCTAGATACGTAACAAAATGGATGAATCAAAAAAGTCAAAACGACATTTATAATGAATAGGAGGTAGTATTTTCTTTTCTAACTTACAATTACCAAGTCTCTCTCTTTCTCACTTTAATTGCTCTGTAAAATTACAATTGATTACCATTAGCGCCAATCACAACTCACAAAAAATGCCAAAAAAAAAAAATAAAAAAAAAAAATTGCAGAGACCATCAATTCAAGTCAAATCAGGTCAACCATCATAACCTCACCAAACTCGATCTACACTTACACTCCAACTCATCCTCAAGAAGCCGAAAACGCCTCGTCAAGAGGGAACCGAAAGTACAGGGGCGTGAGGCAGAGGCCGTGGGGCAAGTGGGCAGCCGAGATTCGGGACCCGAACAAGGCTGCCCGTGTCTGGCTCGGCACCTTCGACACGGCCGAGGCCGCTGCCCGAGCATACGACGAGGCTGCCCTCCATTACCGGGGCAACAAGGCCAAGCTCAATTTTCCCGAAAATGTTCAGCTCCTTCATTCTAACGACCGGCTGCCCGTTGGCAACACGGTCTCGACTCCTGCAGAGCATCGGGGGCAATTTGGTAATATTGGGTTTCAGGGGCAGTTTAGTAATTTTGACCTAGGGCGCGCGGGGCCTGAGTTGATGATGGGTTATGATACTTCCAGCTTCCAATCTTATGGGCCTGAGTTGATGATGGGTTATGATACTTCCAGCTTGCAATCTTATGCACCGGCGGCCGATGCTTATCGTGTGGATTTTCCGGCAGCTGAGCAGCCACCTGAGGTGGATGTCCGGCGGGCGAGCCGGCGAGGTTTTTCGAGGATGGTTACCCATCATCAGACTTCAACTTCTGGATGATTTTGCTAGTATGGGTTGATTATGTAAGAGATTTGATTGTTTTCGTAATGATTGGTGAATTTTGTTGGTTGCTATTGTCAGTTGATATGAGAAGCATATTTTTCTTGAATAGAAGCAAATGAATATTCTAGAAACAAAGGGCAGCAAAGTCATAAAGGTGCAAGTAAATTAACTGCCCAAAGTCTGCAGTCACGAAAGTTCAATGAACCACGATCACAATGTTCACAGAGTGACAAACTAATGTAATGGCACACTTTTCTGGTCACGAGCACAAATCCATTCATTTCTAAGAGAAATAAATTATATTGCATGTTTCAACTGTCTGAATAAAAACCACATGAAAAAACGACAAAAACGAAACATTAGAAAGGGACAGGACATGGAAGAACCATACGAATGTCCGAGTGCCAAATATATTCCGAAAGTCGGGGCCCACAATAGCGACGAAAGATCATCCTGCCTCTAGCCATTGGAACCGAGCACAAGTGCTGAAGTGCTTCCTGCATGAAAAAAATTACCTACCCAAGTCGGATTCAATTTTACAATCAGTATTCTCGAAAGTAGCAATTTGTTAAATAAATACAAAACCAGAAGACTATTTCTGTATTTGTTGTTCTAACAGTTAGATGGAATTTTAATATCTTCTCTGGGTAATATAACTAACTCAATGATTAGCTGGAAGTTTTGTGAAGGCCACACATTGAGAAGACAAATGACTGCTAACCTTTTAAAAGGAAATGTAGATATACATTTCTCAAACTCTAAGCACGGCTTTGTGGACCATTGTCTCCTTGTGGATTTGGTGGCAACTCTTCTCTACTAGATCGAGAAGCTTCTCCAAGTTCATCGCCCATGAATTTAAAATATCATTGCTGTCCTTGGCCGATTGGAAATTGATCACCCCCACGGGCCTATCGATCTTCGCCACCAATGCTTTTGAGACAACCATATCCGAGAGATGCTTTTCTGCTTCCTGCAATGTGAAAGAACATGCAGCTGATTAAACAAAGATGATACATAAGATCCGTAATGCAATCGTTCAAATGTTCGAATAATAAAACATAACTCAATTTATTTACGAATATAAAATATATCACCAACCACACAGATAAGCTGCTAATCAATTATGGTATCATTCATCGATAAAATCTGCACGCTTAAATTAGTAATAATATTTAACTACCACCTATACCAACAAAAATAATATATAAATCCCCCTATATATTAATCCACTATATATTAATCTAGAATGCGCTGAGCCTACGTGGCTGCTTCTGGTGCTTCGGAATCCTATGTGGCAAAATTACATGCTTCGTTATTAGGCTTGGGTAAATTTTTTCCAAACCAAAAATAATTAGGTTCGGATTACCATAAATATGTTGATTGATTGTTTATGGTCATGTTACATTTATTAATTGCATTTTAATATCATTCCTTATTATAACTATTGAATTGTATATATATTTTAAAAGTTAATAACTTTTGTATTTTTTTATCATTTGTACATATGTAATATATCAAATTAATCTTCTTTTGATGAGCTTCGATTTAACATCCATATTGTATGTATAAAAAAAATAATTTATATTTATCTTTATAACAACAATAAAATTATTTTTAATATTAATTAGAAAAATAAAATTATTTATCAACTAATATATTTATATTTCAAATAGTTATATGATATAAGTTATAAAAACTAATATAATATAACACATGTAAGTCATAAGTAACACATATCATTCTAAAATATATAGTAATATATTTTTTTTGTAAAAAAGTAAACTAAATTTAATATAGTTTTCTCATTAATTTTAAAATTTAAGAAAAAAATTTTAACAAGCACCCGTGTATGTACTAGTATGATGATACATCGTAAAAGTTGAAGAGAGATGTGAGTTCATAATTAAGAATAACGTTTGGAACTATTGGACGTCATTTGATATTTTAAAACAACAATGAGCAAACCAATAATAATTAACACCTCCATATTGACTCACTTCCCTCCAGTATAACCCAACATATCAGTGAATATATATTTAAGTAAAAAAATAATAGGCATTAATTGATTTTCTCAGATTGCCCAGGCTCTTCAACAAGAAACTTGGATCTGGAATGAAAGTTACTAACTTAAAACTTTAATATAAAATGACACTGAAGACATGTCCTCAAAAAACAAACATGGTTTAAAAAGCAACATGGGATGCTTAAAGTCAGCTCAACAGTATTCGTTCATTCAAAATCTCTTAGTATCTTACAGCACAAATCATTCAGAAACAGCATGTAGAGTGTAGACAGACCTGGACTGTAAGGCATAGCAGATCAGCAAGTCTCTTCAAGGTAATCCGTGAATAGTATTTTGAGACAACAAGGATATTCTGCAAAACATTCCACAACTTATATAAATATATAGACATAGTATCTAAAAGAAACGAACAATGATGTCATCCAAAAAGGCATTGGACATGAATCTTCAAATATTATACAGTTGATGTGAGTTTTAACGATTATTACATGTTCTATTACTCTGAGTTTCAGATCTTCAGCTGCCTTTTCACCTAAAGAACCACCAACCATGTTCTTTTCACTCTCAAACTCATCTTTGAATGTGCCCCATAGAGATGTCCACTGAATAACCTCCATAGTAACTAGTTGTTTCAACAGTGACCTAATGGAAGAACAACAAGCACTATAAGATTTGAGTACCATATGCTGGTGAAGAAAATCAAAGCAATAGCCATAAAGATAATATAGGGCTGACCTGAAATGAGAAATTTCTGAGAGGTTCTTATCCTCCAAGGTTGAATTAAGAAGGCTAGACTGCATAGGATCATGAGGGGACAAGGCCAGATACCAACATATTTTTCTCAACACCTGCAACATATAATCAAAACTAAATAAAGTATTCAATTTGAGACAAAAGAAAGTAAACAGACCAAACGAAACAAATATAATCCCTACACACAACATCAAAAGTAATTACAACCACAATATCGATGATATACCGGTATCCACTGGTCAGGGTCTTCTTTCACAGAGGGAATCTCATATATTGACTTGTAACAACGGCATATTTCAAGGTAATCATTGTTATGTGAGTAGTACCTGCAGAAAATGAAAAACAATTAAACAACATACTATAGATACGTGAAAAATGACGGGCCACTCCTAAAGTGAGCAGTGGGAGGGTGAGATGATAAGCTGATACTTCACTATCTAACATTGCAGAAGTTATATTATTTTCCAGTCATGTCACAAAGACAAATCTATTGGTGACACTTGTGGTGAATCATTAAGATTTACATACCTGCCTTTATACAGTTCTCTCACATTTTAAACACAATGTACAATTAAAGTTAAATTACTGAAACTCAGTAATATAAAATATATTCATGACCGCAAAGTTTGTCAAATCATTCCTGGGATTAACAATGTCTACCCATAATCATGAGTCACTGAGTTTCATATGAGATCATAAGCATAAGCTGTGACTGCAACATACTTCTGGCATCTGCTTTGAGAAGAATATAAACGGCATGTTACAAAGTGAACATTGCAACACAAACAACAAGGGGTGAAAATGTCATCAAGTCATTTCAGGTATAAAGATAAATTTGAACTGGAAAGGAGGAAACGGGAAATCAAATTAGCATGTTAACAGTAAATCAGTCAAGTATGCTCAATGGAACTGTTATCAACAAAATTCAAGGAAATAACATTCAGCACTAAACAGATATATGGACATCAAACAGTAAAAAAAATATATGTAGCTAGCAGTAGTCATTGCAAGCAAACAAAAAAGTTCCTTAAGGATTTAACTTCAATGCAAGAGGTACCCATAGTTCATCAAAACCATATGTAGAAGTTATGAAGACAACTTTTCGATACTTCAATCATAAGGAACTAAATATGAATGCCAAAGATAAATGAAATATGATTAGCAATTAGCAACATGCAGGATGGTGCACATCCATCATGTAAAAGTTCGATGAGTGCACTTAAAAATTTACATATGGTAATGGTGGAATAATACATATGAAAACAGAAAAAAGCCTGTAGTACCTACCGAATCATTAACTGGTAGTAGATCTTTTTCAACTCCAACAGTGAAGGAATATCAGCAGCAGGTTCTTCAACAATGCTTTCCCCTTCTTTAGGCTTCTTTTTTTCTTTCGATGCATCGGCTTCAAACACTCTAGGACTAATTTTTCTTGAGAGTATTTGTGCACGGACATAGTCCTGCCGATCTAAACACAACCGGACCTGCAAGTTATGGGAAAAAGGGTGTCAGTTACATGGACCGGTCTTAAGAAGAACATTCACTGTAAAATACATAAAAAGAAAGAGGACAAAGCCACATACTTGCTCAAGTATGAATGCTATTTTCTCAGTTTTTGCCATGGCGCCAAATGTTTCCACCTGTTGCACAAATCGGTTCAGCAAGCTAGTTAAGTACTTAAGTCGAACTAACTAAATTATCAAGGCCAACGATCTGAGAATTAATGAAAAGACATCCACTGACCGCAATCTCTTGCATCAACTCAGCAGCCTCTGCTATTTGATCTTGTTCTTCCTTAATCTTTGCAAGTTTCCTAACCAGACGAGCCCTCTCAATCTCCACATAGATCTGTCAAAAAATAAACAGTGAAATGAAATCAAAGTCCTAAAAATTCTTAGTTAACAAATTACATAACTGTTTTAGGTTTTTCCTGCATGAGAATCACCTTTCCAGCTGACACGTTGTTAAGTGTTTTGATAAGCTCTATTTTAGTATCAAGATCTGGAGTTTGATCAATGTAAAGCATTGCTTGTTGAACCATGGATTGTACAGCCTGCATCAAAGTACCAAGATAAAATTCAAGCCTGCACCACACCGCAAATGCATATACCTACCACTATCCCACGCCAATCACACATATAACACCCCAGATAACTAGGCAAGTAAATCTCATGACTTCTTGTTACAATGAGAGATATACCTAGAAAGAAATTTAAAATGAAAAAGTCACCACAGGTTTCTGCCTACAATACTTATAGAGGAAATACTTATTTGCACCTCGTTCTAAAAAATGAACAAGTTTTTCACACCCCTGGATAAAACGTTAACTTTTTTCATACCAAAAAGTGCGAAAGCATTATGCGGTAATTATGCGACAATTGTGCGATTGACATTGTGCGAAAGTTGAAAATGTGAAGGCATCCGCATAACCTTCGCACTTTCTAATCGGAATAGTGATTGATAAGCAACAGTTACAAGATATGTGACAGTTATGCGAACCATTCGAATAACCTTCGCATTTTCCGGGGTGAAAAAATTAGATTATGAGCTAGCGGGTGAAAATACAATGTAATCTTTAAGACGGGGTGTAAAAGAAATTTGTCCATACTTATATTACCACGTAAATATAATAAATTAACACCGAGAACAACGTATGTAAAAAGTAGCCGCTAGAGTATCTCTTTGGAAAATAACTTGTCTAAGTGATAAACAATAGTTTGTATTGGAAACACAGAGATCACTCGATTAGCTATGAAGTTAAAGTTTATAAATCATAGATGATGTTTATTAAATAACATGACAATTAAATGGTTTGTAATTGGAAAACTTGGCATCGATGAACAATATATTGAGCAAAATAAAAGTTTAGGTTGATGGTCGACTTGATTTTATCCATGGACTGGCCCGGTAGACGGAATTGGTGATTGATGAGCTCAAATTCTGAAACATCAAATGCAGTGGGCTAAAAATTAAATATAAAAATTACAAAATAATTCTTCGAGAACAGATCTTCCATAAAAATTAATGGGCACCAACCTTTATCTTTCTTTTCCTACACAAAATCATAAAAAATTTTAAAAATACCAACCATGAACAAGAGAGAATCACAAGAGTACGAACCACTAATTTCATAGCTCAAAATAATCTGATTTTGGAAAAAAGAGTCATAAATAGTCTTTAATCTACACAAATAACCACAATATACTATGTCATAAAAAGTCTTTACGTACTAAAGTGACATGGTTTGTGACACAAACGAGCTACATAGTCACCCAGATCAACAACGTAAGGCCAGAACGTCTATCAGAAGCGAGAAGGCTGCACACACATTGACAACTCAACTTACCATCTCAACTCTAGACCAGTCCACAAATACTACAAAAGGTAAATGCAAGCAAAAATCTTAAGAAACAACGGCACCTGTTTCAACTGGCCACGCCGCTTGGAGATGAGCACAATCTGTTCGTTAAGTGTCTTCCACGCGCCGGCCTCGATGCATAGCTTCAGAATATCGATGACGGCCTTCCGAGTGCCTGCAACGTCACCCACCTGCCTCATCTGCTTCTCGACGTTCAGAAGCATCTCGATTTTCGCCTCCAAAGTATTTCCTCCATTTTCCTGCGCAAACGAACCCAGAAAAATTGAAGCAGCGAGATCCAAAATGCGCGAACAAATACAGGAAAAATTTGGCAAATTGAACACTATCAATACGAATTTGCTTACCATTTTTTCGGAATTGAATCAAGGAGCTGGTAAATTTTCGCGCAATCCAAGATGAATAAAACCCTAGAGATGAAGTAGTGAAGGGGAAAGGTGTACAAGAATTGTTCGACCTTATGTTAGCTTGAGAGAAAAGTTGCGTTCGGAATAAAATATTAATACTACATGAATTATTCGTCAATTATTATGGGATTAGTATTTGATTTTGTGCCCATAATAGATGTTTAAATTATTATATGTTATATGTATGTATATAATATTAAAATTATAAGTTAGATAATAGTAGTACATTTTAAAATTTTGTCATTTATTCAACTTCATCACTATATTTATTAGTACAATCCCGTGTGATGTACGAGTAAAAAATATTTATTACTTTTTATAAATTAAAATGTTCGTTATATAGTATTTATAATTTAAAATATAGAATCAATATGTAATACAAATTACTAGTGCAACACTCGTGTATTATACGGGTGCTTGCTAATTTTTTTTCTTAAAATCTAAAATTAATAAAAAAAAAAGTAGTTTGAAAATTTAAATACCTTTTATAAGAATATATATATTATTATATATTTATTATGACACTTTTTATTTGTGCGACTTACTTGTGTTATATTATGCTAATTTTTTTTAACTTGCAATATATAACTACATTACATATAAATATATCAATTGAGAAATAATTTTATTTTTCTAATGAATTTTAATAAATATTATTATTTTTTATTATTATAAA
>CACSLK010000984.1:848576-861972 GCA_902706635.1 Striga hermonthica
CATATATATGTTATCTCACAATTTTCTAGATTTGTTGTCGCTTACCTTATTGTTCAAATTTATCAACTCATTCTCTAAAATTAAATTATAAATTTTAAACTTTCATTAATCAATATTTGTTCAAATTTTTTTTGATTTTCAAAAGGAATACATAGCAATTTGTCAAATTATATTTAATATATTATGCCAAATTATTATGGGAATATGCTAAAATTTGAGAATCATATCACCTTGATATTGTAACAAATCAATCTAACATTTGAATTTCATACCCCATAACAAATAAAATTCATATCACTTAATACCGACATTTCATACTAAAATAAAATCGCACACTTTATACCATATATTCATACATTTATTAATAACACATTTCCTAACCCAAAAGAAAAATATGGTCATTAGATCTCTTAAATAAAACGTCCACTTTATACAGAAATCAGATTTATTATTTTTGACAACTTTATACAATAATTTGATATTAATTAATTTATAGAGTCGGAATTAATAACTAACACATTTCCATTTGTTTGTAATTTGAAAGAGTGTAAGTTCATATTGAATTTGGGATTAAAAAAAGTGGCACGACAAATAGAGATGAAAAAAAAAAAACAAAGAGTTAAATATTTTACAATAATTTTAATGATAATAAATTTTGAGAAAATATAAGAATTAAATTGATCTAATATTAAAATGGTAAATATTGATTGGATGATCATTATCCGGGTACGAATTGTATATGTTATTGTTGAATGTGTTGTATAATTGTTTTTTAATATTTGCTAATGAGAATTTTTATTATTAACTATGTTGCGTATTTTTTTTTTATTTCTAAGTTTGTTAATGAGATTGTGGCATAGATAGAGTGAATAATGTATTTTAAAAAATAATTTGTATCTACTCAAAATTCAAATAAAATAATATTTATCTAAAATATTTGCATAATTTGAATGGTAACAGTCATCATATTTGACCATAATGATTGTGTACATTAATTACATTAATTTTTTTAATTTGGATTTTAGCTGCCATTTTTGAAAAATATTTTAAAAAATTACTACCAATGGGCAAAATGGAAGTTGTAGGCAGAATTTTAATTACTATTTAATCCATCATATTTGTCTGACTTTTGAAAGCTCATTTTTCTAAAATGATAAAATCAAACCACATCAAATATTTTTAGTAATTATCACTGAAATAAATAATCGTGCAACTATCCCAACACTTTCGGTTGTGATATAGAGTCCTACATCAATTTTTTTAGATAAAAATCAGAAAAGGAAATCCGACCCAAAACTTTTCAAATTTGCCAAAAAAATCAAAGTATAATAATAGGCGGCAATTGCGAAAAATTTTAAAAAAAAAAAAGTTACTCTTTTTAGTTATTTTTTGGCGGGATTTCACCTTATTTTTTAGTTACTATTTTAAGATTATTTGAGTTGTCTCTTTATATTTTAATAAATAAACATAAATTCCTAAAATATAACAAGTAAATAGGAAAGTTCTAACAATATCTTTTTTTTAACTACAATTACAAAAAAAGATCCTAAATAGATGGGTCACATGTTTTTAAAATGTTTCCTTAAATAGAAGGTCAAATTATATAATTAAAAAGTCAAACTTTCTATTTAAGTATTTTTTCAACAATCTTTATATATATATATATATATATAGATTGTATAAAATGAAATGGATAATATACTTTTAGAAAATTTTTATTTGCCTCCTAATTAAAGTTCATGGTTTTTTCACTTTGCCTCCTAAACATTATTTTCCATCCAAATACTTTGCATTTTTTTTTTTTCATCACCATCCTCTATCAACCTTCTATTTATCTCTGTTTGCTCTCATCCCCAAATTCTCATTTTCTTTCTTTAAACTCTAACATTCAAAATCCCTAAAACCTCAACTCCGAAATTCTCAAATTCATAATCTTCATATCCCTTCAAAAATTGAATTTGAGACCGAAATACTCACATGGGCTGGAAAGTTCGAAAAGAGGGTGACAATGACGAAGCCTCCATAGATTGTTCCTCTTCATTCGAGTTATTCACTATCAGATTGCAACATTCTGGTATGTTTGTAAATTTGGGAAAAAAAATTATTTGGGTGGTGATGTTGCTTATACTGATGATTGCAATGTTGATGAGTTGTCATTACTTGAACTGAATGGTATGTTTGATGAAGTAGGAATGAAAGAGGTCTTTAGGTTTCATTGTAGTAAAGGTATGGTTAATGATTGTGTTTGTCCCATTTTTGTTGCATTTTTCATTGTCTCTTTGTCTTTCTTTTTCTCCCATATTGAGTCTTTTTGTTGGGTTTTATTCGTTTTTGTAGTTTATTGCTTGATTTGGTCTATTTTGGTTTTTCTTGTGTTTTCGTGTGTTTTTCCGGTTTTTTTTCTTTGTTTATGGTGTGTAGGTTTGAAGCTTCGGGAGGACCTAATTATGGGGCAAAGCTTATTGTGCAAGCATAATTAAATAGAGGAGTTCGTTGGCAAGACACAGGAAAAAGCAGAATCGAATTTCGAGTTCAAACGAGCCCAAACGAGCCCAAACCGTGAAATCGTGCAAGGCTGTCGGGCCATAGCGCCGCTATGGCCAACCCAGCTAGCGGCGCTACCAGCGAAGCGCGCCCATAGCGACGGCCAGACGCGTAAGCCCGCGACCCATAGCGCCGCTATGGCCTTAGCGCCGCTATGGCCTGGTCGCGGGCGCATAATTATTTTTTTTCGTTCTCTCTCGTTTTTTGCTCGGTTTTTTGAACCATATAAAGGAGAACTTGTCCGAGACTCGAGACACATCTTGACCAGGTGAAAACCTAGGTCCGAGAAAAGAACTTCACGACTCTCTCCTTCTCTTCTTCTCTTTTCTTCTTCTTCCTCAATTTTTCTTCTTCTTTTCACCATTATTTTCCATTTCTTCTTCTTCTTCTTCTTCTTCTTCTTCTTCTTAGTTAGGGTTTAGCTTGTATTTCGAATTCGACTAGATCTTGGATTGATTATAAGTATTCATTTCTCTTATTTGATTAATGAATAATGATTATTTGAGAGGATTGATCATGATTGTTGAATTTGATATTCGTAGCTAAATCCGATTGCTAGGGATAGAGGATGATTGTTCTTGTTTAACGTGTAATTGTCAGGCTTCGATTTGTTCATGCTTATGTGAGTTGAATTGATTAGGAATTGATGAGTTCTTGTTTGATTGATTGATATTATCGAAGAGTGACACTTCGATCTTGCAGTTGGAAACAATTGAATGTTAATTTGTCGAGTTAGGGTTTGTCGATTCCATATGATTAGTTGATTAATTCTCTTCTAATTTAATTAGCGACCTTTAAACCGAAAGGGGAAAAGTCGTAGACCTAAGCTCGCATGAGGTAGATAATTTCATAACTGAATAGTCTATATGTTTTAGATTGAAATACGCACTTATCGATGACTCGTCCCTTGTTTCGAAAAGTTATTGGGATTGGGATAATTGGCCTGTATTGTATGCTCGAACTTGTTCGTCTATGTTCAATCCCTTGTTACGAAGAGTTATTGGGAGCGAACCGCTTGATGTATAAGCGAGAGTGTCAATCTTGAATCGAACAATTGATTGCCCAGTTTTGCTAGAACTTGAATTAATTATTCCCGATTCCCTAGCTTCTCCATCTTTATTTCGTTTATATTTTTAGGTAGATTATTATTTTTATTATGTTTCTTAATTAATAATTCATCCAATCTGCTATCTGATTAGAGTGTTTAGGATTTATTTTCTTTTTATGTGTTGTCAATATCAAAGCTAAATTCCGAACTGCCTTCCTCGTGGGATCGACCCGGGGAACGAATCGTTCGATTCGGTACTCGGTAAAATGAATAATTTGTGCTACAACAGATTGATCGATTTAATGGCGCTTAAAAATGACTATGATATCCTAAATATGGTGAATTTTCTTTATGCCAATAAAATGGTTGGTGTTTTTGTTGAGCATGAAAAAAATGGCGGATCAAGATAGTCAGTGTATGAAAGATTTTGTGGGTAGCCCATTTCATGATCTACCAACAGTAGGTGAACCTTTACAATTTGTTGGTGAGAATGTGGAAAACATAGATTTAAATGTTAATGTGCTGCTATCTCATTTAAATGAAAGTGATGATGATTAATCTGTTGGGTCAGACTCTGATTTTTCTGAAAGGTTTAAATGTTAATGTGGAAAACATAGATTTAAATGTTAATGTGGTGTTATCTGATTTAAATGAAAGTGATGATGATCAATTTGTTGGTGTAATAATTCTTAATTACATCAATGTTATTTTTTTTTATAATTCATGATGAGGTGTATTATAAGTATTTTATATAATCTAATAATTTATACGATTGATCTACAACGACTAATTTATAATTATAATTAATAAAAATATGCACAATAAGTATTTTTTATTTTTTTAAGTTTATAATTTACATCGTTGTTCGATGTAAGCGATAATATAGGATTACAGTTGAATTAATGGCGCAAAGTAGTTATTTGTAAGTGCGTGTAGAAATTCTTGCTATATTCTTTCTTTCTTAGTGTTTTGCAACATTACACGTTAAATATCAAACAAATATTATGGTTATCAAATATCAAATATTTCAAACGTGTAGAGTTATAGATTACATATTTAATATTATTATTACTAATTTATTATTACTAATCATTACGAAACATCAAATATTTCAAGTGAGTTGAGCCAATACATTAGGCATGCTTGTTTATATTTTTGTTGTTTAGTCATAGTTAGTTTTGAAAAATATAAATATTTATTGTTCACAATCATCAAATATTTCAAGTGAGCTAAAATTAGGACATTTTGTCCATAAACTAGTGTATATTCCGTGCGATGTACGAAAGAACTTGTTCTTTACAACTTTAATTTAAATATAATTATTTTTATTTATAATATATCATTGTTAATTTTCCTAATATGCATTTTGCATAATTAATTACTATACAAATAAACCAAATAATATTAATTAACATAATTAATCCTTATGAAAATAAACAACTAATTAATAATCATGCATATTAAAACTGACTCTCTTATTAATCGAGGACTTATCACACGCCACACGTGTGTAAATTCTCCTGGTCAAAATCACCCAAAAAAAAAACGCAACTTCCTTGTAAGAAAATCTTGCCCGTAAGGTCGTCACTAATCAATCGCATTTGGAAAAGTAGCTTGACAGAATAACGTGCAGTTAGAGAAATAACCCAAGAGCTCATCCGCCTGAAAATTTGTTGTAAGTCCTTCAACCCCCGCACACCAATCAATTTGGCATTCTCTTTCCACAGAGCACCGTCCGATCGGCCTTGGTCCATCCAGAATTCCAATGAGCAACCTCGTTCCTCTGGCAATCCGTATACTGCTTGCGCAACCACGACCAGTCGTCCATATCGGGCGTCGATTACAACTAGCCTTTTCAACGGCCATTGTCGAGCACCACCCGTCCAGCAAAATTTATCGTCGGACGTTCCACAAGCAAGCCCACACAGACCAACCGCCAGCAACCCTGTCAAAAGTTATTATTTTCTATTGCCATTTTTCCACAAATGCAATTCACATAAAAAAAAAATCGGCGAACAATTCATGCACGTCTCTTTCTTCTTCATGCGCAAAATATGGCCAAGAAAAATTGAACCGTTGTTCGAAAAAAATACCGTCAACGCTAAAGAAGATCGATTGTCTTCTTCGGCAAGGAGTGCGACCACTCGTCGCCTTCAGCATATGCTCCAATCTAACCAACGGTATACGCAAAACCGTCAAGATATTTCGTCCGTTTAATCTGTCGTCTAGCCATGTCGCTTTTGTCCATCCACTTGCAGCTCTGATTAATAGCCTCATCGTGATGTCCACAATCAACAATCTTCGCCCAACAACTGGGAACAACCAACACCAATCCTAGCGACCTCAGATCTTTGAGCTCCGTCGACCCGCCAGTATGGTCATCCTTCAACTGCCGATTTCTGGCTAAAATCTGACCATCCAAACCATCATCAGCTACCCGGAACTGTACAGCTGCCCTAACTTCACAATGCATGATAAAAACCATCCAGCCTTCAGCCATCAACGTCCGACGATGCATCTGTCCAGTAATGTCTGCCCGCCGACCTCCATCGTGTTGGGATCTATGAGGATCTCCGGTTAGTTCTGTACGACAAAATATATTTCGTCACGGTTTACCTACAGATCTTCTACTGTGTATCTCAAACACCTCTTAATCTTGTATCGGTGGAACAACAAGAAGAATTTAAAACTCGAATGGGAACTAAGAGAGAGAGAGACGCGTGGGGGCGGCGTGAATTATGATGTTCATGTGTTCTCTTCCCATAAACTTAATGATGTATATATAGAGCTACAGTAGGGACCCTTAGGAGATTAGGAGAAGGGCTCCTTAATTAATTAAAATACTTGTAGACCAAGTCACTTATTTTAATTAATTAAACAATATTAAATGGGCCACCAACATAATATTATTGCACTCACTTTTCGTAGCCCAATTTACAATTGAGACTCCAATAATAATTACTCGATTTATCTTCTCATGTTTAAGATATAATGTCCATTAATTAATTTGATTACTGACAATCAAGAATTAGTTAATTTATTATTATTTCACCGAAGCTAGATCTCGTTCATCACATTATTACTATGTCTGAATTTAATCCACCAGCAGGGTTTAGCATAATAATTCTTCATGAACTCACTCCGGGGACATCATCAAACTAACGCACATGGTGACCGTAAATATCCTAACAACACATCCTATATGCAGCAATATTACCCAAGACAGCGGGTCTATTGGCCCAGTTCACTAAGCCTCACCTATGTGAATCAAAGTAATAAATACTACACATATATGTCTGTTTAATATCTTATGGGTTAAGAGTACGCAGTAATTAACCGAGGCCTAGTCCGTTTACGACGATCAGTATAAAATGAACTGCTCCTCTTTGGGATCCTGTTCAATACATAAATGTACTAGTGCAACTAATCAGTCAAGACAAATTGTACGGTTGACACTACAAGCGTTCACGATGTGGTGTTCATGTCCATCTGGGTTGTGAACCAATTATTCTTGTTTCGCGAGTAACTGATAGCATGATCTTCGGTTCGCCCGATGACGACCCACACTATCTAATGCAAAACAACATAACATAGAACTTGTTTAACCTAACACGTTTCTCATTCATAAAGCGTAAAAGTGCAATATCATCTAAAGCCAAACTTTCAGTATATAACACTAACACATCGGCCCCAATCGTACCATGGCCGCAGTCTAGCCGACGTCAGTCCGCCCCGCCGGCATAGGTTGCACTTCCGCAACCTAGCCGACACACTCCTGATTAACGAACTGCGGGTAGCCGACGATGGAGTTGTTCAATTTTCAATAATAAAGAGTTTGTTAAATGAAAAGGGGAAGAACATGGAATAATGTTCAATTTTTTCTAAACAATAATAAAGAGTTTGTTAACAATGTAATTATATGGAAATTATGATAAGATAGAATGCACCAAGACAATATGCGTATGATTGCTTCATTTAAATGTTTGAATTTGATTTTTTTTTTTTTTTCCAAATCTTCAAAATAATTTAGGTGCGATATTTCAATATCGAACTTTTTCCAAAAAAAAAAAAAAAAATTGTTGTGTTTAGTAGTTATGAAATTTTAGGCAAGATTTAATGACTTTTTAGATACTATCTCAAGTAAATAGGATAGTGAATTTGGCCTCCTTTACTAACCTTGATAGGATGGGATGAGGTTGCTTAACCAACCTTATCCCTCATTTACTAAATAGCATTGGAACAAGGATACAGATGACGTGGCATGAGTTGACTCGCGCGTGCATCCTTGTTGGCGGGATAAAAAAGTCCGACCATTATAGTGTGATAAAATTATCCTTTGTCTTAAATACCTTTATTAAAGTTAAAATAATATTATTTAGTCTAAAATATATTTAATTTAAATTTATTTAATCTATAAAATAATAATTTAAATAATTTTTTTTTAATTTAAAATTATTGTTTAATACAAAACAATTTAATTTAATTTCAAATACTATTTAATTGATAAAAGATTAATTTAAAATAATAATATTTAATATAAAATAATTTTTTTAATTTACAATAATATTATATAATCTATACAATATTAGTTTAAATAATTTTATTTAATTTAAAAAATATTGTTTAATATAAAATATTTTAATTTAATTTAAAATAATATTTTTATTTTATAAAATATAAATTTAAATAATTTAATTTCAACTAATATTATTTAATCTAAAATAATTTATTTAATTTAAAATAATATTATTTAATCTTGTATTTAAATAATTTTATTTAATATAAAAATTGTATTAAATATAAAATAATGTAATTTAATTTAAAACAACATTATTTAATTTATAAAATATTAATTTAAATAATTTTATATAATTTATATTAACTTTTTTTAATAAAAATAATATTATATCATCTATAAAATATTATTTAATTAATTTTATTTAATTTATATAAAATATTAATTTAACTAATTGAATCGATAATATAATGTATTTATCATAGACTTTTATCCACTTTGGTAAACATAGGACAATTTGTATCCAAATCTGATGTGACAAATTTGAGGCATTAATTTGTTTAGTCACATCATCTCTAGTAAACGAAATCTTTATTTATTAATAGATACTAGACTGAGCTAATGAGGCCACGAGCCCGGTTGGGTTCACATGAGAATGGTTCTCAATGAAAGAAATGAGAATAAATAGTAGTCATTAGATTGAATTATCTAATGGCTAAAAAAAACCAAAATTATACCTTCATTAAGGGTATTTTAGAGATTAACAATACACCTCCCCACCAAATCAGTAGGCCCCGTCATTATCCCTACACCTAACGCACACACACAACACACGCGCGCACACATATACACCACATGCGCACACATTCAGCACACAACACACACAAACACACGCACATAGTCTACACACATACATCTCTCTGTCTCTCTCATACAAACACACACAAGGCTTAGAACGGCCGCACCCACACAGCATCGCCGCGCCACCGGCAACTCCACACAACACCACCACACCCATCGAGCCGGACGCAGCCGCCGATCGCTGACGGCCGAGAACTCCAGTGTCGCCTCGGCTCGTTTTTCATCCACCGACTTCCGCTGCTCAAAGCTGAAGAGAAAGTCGTCTCCTCCTGCTATACACACGGCGGCGACTACAATTACCGTCGGAGAGACATTCTACCACACGACACATCGCACCGGCGTCACGAACGATAGTCGGTCACCGGTCGTCGCTGATCTCAGCCACCTATTCACGCTGCTCAGCCGCCGACGACTGTGGTTTCCACCTCGAAATGCCGCCACTGGCACAACGCTGGTCTCGTCCAAAAGGTTGCGGTCGCTGAGCTCGTCGCACTGCTGGTCTTGTCGGGCACACGACGGCCAGCCGTCGTGAAACTCCGAATACATCTGAGTATGTGCCTCTGCTTGGGCTGATGAAGCAACAGTGGCTGGAAAATGAACTTGGGAGATGAGGCATTTTAATTGGAATTTGATAATACCAAAGGACTAGATTGCAATTTTAAGGATTTTTATTTTTGTTTCAACTTAGTATAAGGGGCCAAAATGTAATTTATGAACAATTTATACAATATGTATATTTTTATCACATCTATATACATTTCAATTTTTGCAACAAAGAATAAATATAAAAGATTTGATAAAAATAATATTTCTTATATATTTTAATGTTTTGAATTTTTAATATAATATAAAATTATAAAAATAGTAAATAAAAATATTAAGTGAAATATTATTTTTATATATTTTTAATATTATAAAATATAAAAATATAATAATAATAATAATAATAATAATAAAAATAATAATAATAAATTATACTTTTAAAATAATAAAAAATAATTTATTCTTTTATAAAAATATAATAATACCAATAATAAGTTATACTTTTTTTAATAATAAATAACGATAATTTGTTATAATATACAAAATATTAAAATAATAAATATATTTCTATCTTAATAGATAATAAATTATTCAATTATTTAGGTTAATTCAATACACATTTATATGTACTAAATATAGGTTTAAAAAACACAACTTATATTTGATCATATACAGTAGTGCACTTAATATACCAATATGATGTACTTTACACAACAATATATTGCACTTTATAATTAACACATTGCACTTTATAACTACACACAACAACTAACGTCCACATCACCCGCCAAAAAGTACCACACATCATAATTTTAAAAAAACGGGTATAAATAATACTTTAATCTCAATCACATGATTTAGACACACAAAACACAAGCATGCTAATATACTAAAATTACAATAGTCAACTTTATACACATTATGTTGCACTATATAAAACAATGTGTTGCAGTATACAAAACATCACGTTGCACTTTAACATGCTATCAGATTGCACAATAGAAATAAAAATTTACCGAACTCGAAAATTTTCAAACTAAAATAATATAATAATAATAAATATAATTATTAACATGTTAAATATAAATAAAAAGAAAAATATTTTGATTATTTGGAATTATTCGAACCGAATAACCCAATTGATTATGTTCCTTTTCAATTTGTTGTTACATACAAAAATTATAGTAGTCCACTTTATACACAATACGTTGCATTGTATAAAACAACGTGTTGCACTTTACAGAACATCATGTTGCACTTTAACACGCTTTCATATTGCACCATAGAAATCGAAATTGACCGAACTCGAAATTTTTCAACCTAAACTAATATAAAAGTAATAAATAAAAGTATTAACATGTTAAATATAATTTGATATAATTAAAAAAAAATATTTTGAATATTTGGAGTTATTCGAACCGAATAACCCCATTGATTATGTTCCTTTTCAATTTGATGTTACATACTAAAATTACAGTAGTCCAATTTATACACAATACGTTGCACTATACAAAACAATACGTTGCACTTTACAGAAAATCACGTTGCACTTTAACACGCTATCAGATTGCACCATAAAAATCGAAATTGACCGAACTCAAAAATTTTCAACATAAACTAATATAAATAATAATAAATAAAATTATTAACATGTTAAATATAATTTTGATATAAAAAAAAAAAAATTGATTATTTGTAATCATTTGAACTGAATAACCCAATTGATTATGTTCATTTTCAATTTGAGTATACATTTTATACATCAATACATTGCACTTTATGCAGTAATACGGTGCACCTTATATCACAACACGTTGCACAACTGTAATATTTTCGATTCGTAACTCGTATGTTAGTTCAAATATAATCTTTAAATTTTAAAAGTTCGGTTATTTGTTTTTATTGATGGATTTAGGTTTTAAAAATTACTTATCACTATTTTTATATTTATTAAATTATTAATAATAATATACTACAAATATTTATCTCGCTATTAATATGTGTTATAATTAACGTTTAAAAAAATTACAAAATAATCCATAACATTAACCTAATTTCCATAAACTAACCCCTAGATTAATACACAAATTACCTCAAAATTACAGTTGACCTTCCTTGCCAAATCACCATTTCACCCAATTCATTCACCAGCCAAATCAGTCTTCACGCAATTCATTCATATAAAACAACCAAATCGATGTCACCTAAATCAAAATTCATCCAATATCACGCTTCAAAATTCCTCAACCCCAAAAGCATTTTCGGTCCCCGCCGTATGTATTCCCGACAGACTTCATCAGCAAAATAAATAATTAAATAAATAATGAACAAATCGGCCAGTAATCAACGCATAGTGTCGCCGCCGTTGTGCGGGGGGGCGGGAATGACACCGGTGGCTACGCGGTAGCAACAACGCTTTGATTGTTACAGTGGCAAACGACTGAAGGTTTGCCGATTGGTGCCGCCGGAGGTGGCGAACCTTCTCGCTGCCGGAATTGAGGGCAATGTCGGCAATTTATAAGACATACACGGTGGCGACGACACGGTCGCAACGCGGCGGTGAGAGAAGTGATAAACGGCTCTAAAGTTTCGTTGGTCGGTGTCGCCGGAGGTAGAGACCTTCTTGTCGTTGCGGGATTTGAGCAGCGAGTCGCAAGAACGAGAGGGTATCCACAACGACGTCGTCGCTGGTCTCAGGCGGCGAAAAATGGCCGACAATTGAGGCAATTGAAATCCGCACGGCAGCGGTTGGGGCGGCGGAAATCTTCAGGCAGCGGTGTGTAGCAACTGAAAATTGTGTGTGCGTGTGTGTGTGTGTGTGTGTGTGTGTTTGTGAGGAAGAGGGCGACTGAAAATTATGTGTGTGTGTGTGTGTGTGTGTGTTTCTGAGAGAGAGAGAGTACAAATAAATGAATGTGGACGGTGGGTGTAGATATCTTACAGGTGGGGCCCACTTAATTGTGAGTGTTTTTATTCTAAGAGCATCTCCAATGTTCAATGATGTCATGTCTATTTTGATATGTATGTTGTGGAGAAAAACAATAAAAATAGTTTGTCTCCAATGGTGAATGTCAATTGTAGAATAAATTGATATGTGTTAAAAGAATAATTAGTTGGTTGAGAGAGAGATATAAAATAAATAATATAGTATCAATAGAAGATGTCTAGAAGTCTTTCTAGATCTAGAAAGACTTCTAGAACTTTTACATGCCACGTTGAATTTTTAGGGACATGTGGCAATGGAATGAAAGAATACACGAACCATTGAAGATGCTCTAAGCACCGTAACTTTTGCCACTTTTTCTTTCTTTTGTTTCCTTTTTGCTTTGAATATTATTTTGTTTTATTTTGTTTTAAGCGCTTTTTTGTATTTCTTACTACTATTTCTCTTAAATTTCATCTCTAACTTACCCCTAGAATTAAAGACTTTGTTGTTGTTGTATTGTTAGTCAAAATTCTAGATAGTCTTTGGGATTAAAATATTTTATAGCCTTTGGGATTAAAAAATTTTGGTGTTGTTGTATTGCTAGTCAAAATTTTAGGCATTGACCCGTACTATTACTTTTTCAACTTTTGGTTATACTATTCAACTAGAAACTCTTTGTATTTACACATTTATATATTTTAATTTATAATATCTATCATTTTGGAAAAAAAAAAAACTTCATCATTTTTCTATATTAAATAGATAAATTGAATACATATTTAGTTCCTATTCAAAATGTAATTAAAAAATTCAATTAATCAATATTAATCATTACATCAACTTTAATTTATTATTTAATATTTATTTACTCATAGATTTTTCACTAACATATTTAACATTACTATTGTAAATATGTGGAATTAACCACATTATCCTATTATTATTATATTAATATGTG
>CACSLK010000984.1:884966-896720 GCA_902706635.1 Striga hermonthica
AAAAAAAAAAAAAAAAAAAAAATTGTCACACAAGTTAATTAGAGAATTGATGGGATTAAATATATAAATGAGGTTCAATCTGCCGACTTTACAGAAATATTCCGCTAACAGCAGAACCGTGATGATAAATAATTCATAACGTTTATTATAAAGATAATTTAATAAATAATAAATAAGTAAAAGAGAGTAGAGTCATAGGAATTAGAGAATTCGACCTCACTGGCCACATAGGGGTACGAGCCGTCGAGTCACATTCATCCAGTGCGAGCCGTCGAGTCACATTCATCCATACGAGTGTGGGGTGCGAGCCGTCGAGTCACATTCATCCATACGAATGTGGGGTGCGAGCCATTGAGTCACATTCATCCATACAAGTATGGGTTCGCACCGTAATATAAACACTAGGGTGAAATCTACTTGTGAAATTAATTGAGTGTTGACAGAAACGGTAATCTTTTTAAAAAAATTAAATGTATTTAATGGTAAAAAATCGATGAGAACAACCTAAAAAATAGGACTAATTTTCGACATAATGAATAATATAGAGTTAAATATAAGACATGTTTTATGATTATAGTGAAATCCAGTATAACAAATAGCAAAATTACAACATATATCAATTATTAAAACTTTCATGTTTATATTATAATGTATGAGATCTCATTGTAACAATACTTAAATTTGTTTGTTATAAAATTGTGCTCGATCAATCAACTTTCTCATGCCACTTCCAATCACATTCATAATTAGAGTTTACAATTAATGAATGAAATAAAAAGGCGGAAAAGACTACTGTCCCGTCACGAAACTATTTTGTGACAGGAGTGCAGTCTTTTTCAAGAAAGGTGTTCCAGAATTTTAATTGTTAAATATAAATAGGTTTCTTGTTAATTAGTGCACAAAATAAATAAAAAAATTATCAATTAGGCAGTGAAGGCATTATAGGGTTGGTGTATATTTGATTAGAGATGTTAAATGGTCCTTGGCCCGACGGGCCGGCCCGTTTAGCCCGGAAAAAAACAGGGTTAGGGCTTTTTATTGGTAGCCCGTTTAAATCAGGGCTTTTTAGGCCCGGACCGTTTAAACCGAAGCCCGTTAGGGCTAGCCCGAAACCCGCTAGGGCTGGCCCGTTTAACTTAAGTTGGGCGTTGTAAATATTTGCAGCAAGTAAGTAGTATACTCTTAGATTCATTGTATATTAAAATTTTGTTATTCCACTTCACATATAAGTATGAGCTGTAACAGGTTATATTGATTTTGAAAGATAATTATTAACAATATTCTTATTGTACTCCACACCAAAATATTTAACTCAATCAGAACGACTAATAGGAAACAAATGAGACAAAGACCTAACACATGAAACATAGTGATAGAATTTATAGTGATATAATATCGTAAAAATTTCCAAAGCGTACAAAATATAAGTAGTGAAATGGTAATTGTAAGTAATAATTTGAATATTTTTTCTTTTTTAAAAAAAAAAAATATTCTTTAAGAGTTTGTAGTATGTGCTCATATATGATGTGTAGTTGTATATATAGAGCAGCAAATAATAAATACCGTCGAAAACAATCGTTAATTAGTCGTCGTAATTTTTTATAATTTTTTTCTTTTTACTTTTGATATTTTTTGATACATTATTATTAATACTATTATTAAAGCCCGTTTAGCCCGTTTAGCCCGAAGCCCGCTAGGGTTAGGGTTAGGTCCTTTTATTGGTAGCCCGTTTAAATCCGGGCTTTTTAGGCCCGGACCATTTAGCTAGCGGGCTAGCCCGTAACCGCTAGGGCTAGCCCGTTTAACATCTCTATATTTGATGCAATTAAATAGGGTATGGGCACCAACGAATTTTTTTATTTGATGTCTACTTCTTCTCTGAAAACCATTAATATTTTACTGGATTTTGATTTAGATGTTTCAGGTTGTGTAGTGATTTTGTGAAGCAATAAGTCTTATTAATTCAGTGTTTAAATATGGCAAATATATCGAACAAGTTGTTTGTATTTGGTCTATTTTGCCCATTTTAATAAATATTAATTAAATTTATTATTTTAATATGAATAATGTATAAAATCAGTATTAAAATTGATTCAATAAATATTAATTAAATTTATTATTTTAGTATGAATAATTTATAAAAATCAAATTAAAATTGATTCATACTAATAATAATGTAAACATCTTAAAACAAAATGTACAACTTTCAATTGATGTAAGAAAACTTGCAAAACATTAAAAAATTAAATATTTTATATTTTAGCGGTATTGGGCTATTATTTTTTATATGAACCAGTATAATTCAATATTTTGACGAAAACAATATTTAAAGGGTTGTCGTATTGAACACACCAACGAAATTCGATATTATCGATAATAGTAAACGGGTACGGAATCTTTATTTAGATGACCTAGTCAAAAATCTTTATCGATAATTCAGTATAAATATGTTGACTCTTTATATAGATGTAGATAACAAAGTTACCAACTTAAATTATAAATATATTTAAAAGTTAATAATTTTTTTTATTTATTAATAAATATTTTAGATAATATATCAAATTAATCATGTCATGATGAGGTTCGATTTGTCATTTATATTATACATACAAAATAAATATATAATATTATTTATCTCTGTAATTAAAACTAAACTACCTATTAATATTAATTTAAAAAAATAAATTTATTTAAACTAACTTAACCACAAAGTAGTTATTTTATATAAATTAAAAAAAAAATATAAAATAAGATGTGAAGTGTGTAAATGACTATATCATTTTAAATATCAACAATAATATATTTTTTCAAAATATATTTAAAAACTAAAACAATTTTTTTGCTTTTATTATTGTTTAATTTTAATATTTTTTTTTAATACTAGTTATTACCATAGCAGTAGAAAGGCAAAAAAAATATTCGGGCCGACTTTTCTAACCCAACACCTCTTTCTCTCTCTATCCCCAAAACCTTAGACGGCGAGCGACAGCTCTCGCCGCTGCATCTCAGCCGTAGCTTCACTTCTTTAGTGCCCAAACGCAAGGTAAAGCTTATGGCGTAAATGCTGTTTTCTCTCGATTATGGACTGAATTATCATCGGCTGCAAAGTTTTTGCACTAGGGTTTTGGGCGTGTTCGTCAGATCCGTTTTTTACTGAGCTGTTCGATTTTTGACTTGTGTTTGTTTAAGGAATCTTGCTTAGCTGCGATCTGCAAATATGTTCTAATTATTTGGAATTTTTTTGTGTTTGTTTTCATGAATTTGTAGCAAATGGGCACCTTGGCTTTTTCATTGGGTTTGATGGAAATTGTGTGTTACACTAATGTTGAAATTGGTTGGTTTTAGGAACATTTATCTTTCAATTTCTTTACTTTGGTTGTGAAGGATGGCATTGAAGTTGTAATGCAGATTTGTTGTATGCTTGTGTTGAATCATTTCGAAATTATCGGTCACCTGAAATAGGCGAAGAACATCTTATTTAGCCCCCGATTAAGAGTTCAGCAGTCTGAGAATTGGGATTTTGTGCAAGGGGAAGGTTTGTTGAAAGATTGCTATCGTTGGATTCTGTAGGAGTCCTTAATTTATCAATGTGGGAGCTTTTGTTAGTAAGGGCCAGTAACAAGTCCCGTCTTAATGCCTATTTTGTTAAAGTGACATCCTTAATCTAACAGTAAATGAGCATTGTTTATATTGAGATTCTGTTTGGTTGTGTTCATTTTACCGTAGTGGAGATGTTTTATAGCTTTCGTATGGCCTTTGCTGGTGTTTTCTCAATTTGATGACAGTTACTGCCAATTGTGATTGTCTCTTTGTAAGATTCCTGGCTTTTTAGTACTTTTGGAAACATGGGAAAGTAAAAGTCGAACTGTTACAGTATTTAACATCCCTTGAAGTTCCATTATGAGCTTGTGTACATGAAAAGTGTTGAAGGGTGAAGTGGCCTCATCGAACTTGATGATGGGAACTTAATATTGCAACGTTGACTCACCTGAATTTTATCATCGGGTAATTATGTGTTGTGTGGCTTGTTTGATGAAAGGAAAATTGTTGTGTTGTGTCATACACTGACTTGTGCAACCACTTTTTTCGGGTTGGATTTCTTATCATTTGCCTTTTATTTGATGTGTAGAATATACTTCGGTAGTTCATGGCAGCAAGACTAAAGCAATTGCAAGGCAAGGCTTGCGAAGCCACAAAATACGTGGCCAAGCATGGAACTGCCTACTACAAGCAGTTGATGGAGCAGAATAAGCAATATGTTAGAGAGCCACCCACTGTGGAAACATGCAATGCATTAGCCAAGAAGCTGTTTTACACTCGTCTTGCGAGGTTACATCTTTTAATTCTTTGTTGTGTTTAATTTGGAGCCCCCTACGTGTTGTTTTTTTCATTGCAAATTTAAAAGCCTTGAATGATATCTTTGTAATTTGGGAATGCCTGGTGCTTATTATGTTAAGATGTTCAAAACCTTTTTAGTTTACATGTGGTGACCACTATCGTTCTTATCATGATATCTTAGCTACACAGACTTGGGGATTGATGTAGTCAGTTTTGGACATGTGAGCTAGTTATGAACTGGTAAATTGCTGATAAACATTTGCGTGGTTGGAAAGGAGTTGGACAAACTTTTTGAGGGTTCTTTTGCTATTCCAAATATTTTTTTAGTTTAGTCCTAAGCTTCCAAGAATTTGAAGGATTTGTGACTATGGGCTCTAAGTTTAGCATTGTGCAAGTCAACTGTCTGCGACTTTTGAATATGAGTTTTCTGGTTTGACTTGCGTGAGACCTTTGGCAATTTATGCATATTGATCATGTTGGTGGTGGCAGACTGTAATGATATCTGGCTAACTACTACTTATTGAGATAGATGATTCGTCTATTTTTATGATATTCGATCCATTCAGTTGACTATTTCTCGTTGGAACTACAGCCAATCATAAGATTTTGCGGAATAGGAGATTATTTAGCTCAGTACTTTTACTTTGTTGCTTCATCATGTGTTAACCATATTTCCAGATCAGTAATTTTTTAGAGCCATAGCACATAGCACATAAATCTGGATAAAACGAAATGTTCGTCCTTTTACCGGGAAGATTTCTGCATCTGTTTTTCATTGGTTCCCTTGACTCTCATTGCAGTATCCCGGGCCGTACAGAGACTTTCTGGAAGGAAATTGATTACATGAAAAATATGTGGAAGCACAGGCACGAGCTGAAGGTCGAAGATGCTGGCATTGCTGCTTTATTCGGGATCGAGTGCTTTGCGTGGTTTTGTGCTGGTGAGATTATTGGGAGGGGATTTACGTTTACCGGTTACTACCCCTGAAAATAACTGCGAGTCACTAGGTCATCATCGCTTAGGTGCAAGATTTTGTTTTTAGTTTAAAGTTTTTTCAAGTTGAGATATCAGTGCATTATTAAGCTTGACGCCTCAATAATCAGTGATTGATATTTGAATTCATCTCTTTCAGCGTGGCCTTTATATTTTTTATTTTCTTATACTGCAATGAATGGCTGTACGTTAAAAGTTGTGGAGTTAATTTTTTGATTGCCGATAAAGACTTGCCAACTGTTTATCTTTCAGGTAAATCTGATAATAAACGAGCTCGTTCGTTTAGCCTTAGCTTGGTTAGTATGTTCACTGTGCTTGCTTTGCGACAGGATAATGATCTTCTATGGACGAATAATAGCAGTTACATTTTTTACATTTTTTCTCCTAATAGTACAACACCCGTGTATTACACGGGTGCTTGTTAAAAAATTATTTTAAATTTTAAAATGAATGAGAAAACTATAAAAATCTAGTTTACTTTTTTACAAAAAAAATATATATATTACTCTATATTTTAGAATAATATGTGTTACTTATGACTTATATGTGTTATATTATATTAGTTTTTATAACTTATACTCCCTCCTATTTTTTTTTTTAAATGTCATTCTAGCTTTTTCAACTATTTGCTAAATAAATGTCATTTTGGATATTTTGTACATATTTATCCATTATTACTATCATTTAGCCAATAAATACATTACGTCTTTTCATATTCACTCTTCATTTTTTTTCAAAACATTCATCTCTATCTTCATTAAATAAAGTTATTATTGACAAAAAAAAATTCTTAATTAGTGTGCAACTTCTCAAAACGACATATATTAAAAATAGGAGGTAGTATCATATAACTACTTGAAATATAAATATATTAGTTGATAAATATTTTATTTTTCTAATTAATATTAAAAATATTTTTATTATTGTTAGCGAACCGGACACTTTGGGATCAAGGGCAATCCTGTCAGCTATTCAATTATGTCTATTCTGTGATCGGGCGGAAAGAAGGAGTCCGAAGCTGGTATTTTGATCAGGAACTTCAACAAGTGTTGCGGCTTCAAAGAAGAGAATGAACAATGGCACGCCTCAACTTCGTCGACCCTCAATCTCTGATTCCACACAGCGGCTCACGCCGGCTTTGTGTGACCGCAGCGTGTTCCTGAAGAAGCGGAAGAGGCAGAAGAATTGGTCGACCCTTTCTTTCATCCCCGCTAGCGCTAGAAAGATAAATATAAATTATTTTTTTATACATACAATATGGATGTTAAATCGAAGTTTATCAAAAAAAGATTAATTTGATATATTACATATGTAAAATTGATAAAAAATGCAAAAGTTATTAACTTTTAAAATATATATACAATTCAATAGTTATAATAAGGAATTATATTAAAATGCAATTAATACATGTAACATGACCATAAATAATCCAACATATTTATGGTAATCTGAACCTAATTATTTTTTGGTTTGGAATTAAATTAAAATTTACTCAAGCATTAGAAGCATGTAATTTTGCCACATAGAATTTTGAAGCACCAGAAGCAACCACGTAGGCTCAACGCGTTCTGAATTAATATGTACTAGTACAACACCCGTGTATTACACGGGTGCTTGTTAAAAAATATTCTTAAATTTTAAAATTAATGAGAAAACTATATTAAATTTAGTTTACTTTTTTACCAAAAAAAATATATTACTATATATTTTAGAATGATATGTGTTACTTATGACTTACATATGTTATATTATATTAGTTCTTATAACTTATATCATAACTACTTGAAATATAAATATATTAGTTGATAAATATTTTTTTTAATTAATATTAAAAATAATTTTATTATTGTTATAAAGATAAATATAAAATATTTTTTATACATACAAGATGAATGTTAAATCGAAGCTCATCAAAGAAGATTAATTTGATATATTACATATGTAAAACTGATAAAGAATACAAATGTTATTAACTTTTAAAATATATATACAATTCAATAGTTATAATAAGGAATGATATAAAAATGCAATTAATACATGTAACATGACCATAAATAATCAACATATTTATGGTAATTCGAACCTACTTATGTTTGGTTTGGAATTAAATTAAAATTTACCCAAGCCTAATAACGAAGCACGTAATTTTTCCACATAGAATTCCGAAGCACCAGAAGCAGCCACGTAGGCTCAGCGCGTTCTGAATTAATATATAATGGTGAATTGTGGAGGTTTTGTGGTCATAAAAAATCAAAAAAGTTGTCAAACCAATTTTTTTTTAAGATATTAGATAATTTTTATAACTTTAAAAACCAAAATTTAACTTATGTTTAATTTAATTGATATTATCAATATAATTAAATAATATCAATAATTTATTCCCATGATTTTGTCTCAACATTCTATCTTCCACTTTTAGGTCAAAATATTTAAAATTAACTCTAATTAAGAATTTATATCCAATCACCACATTCTCCAAGCGTTCAAGCTATGTTTCGCTCTAAAATATGCTCAGATTTTTATCAATTGACATTTTAATTTATATTGGTGTTATTAGTTAACCTATAAAAGAGAATCAAAAGAAAAAAAAAATTGTGAAATACAACTACATAATCAACAACTAGAAAAATCGTGAACAAGAATGGATGGTATTAGACATGGCCCAAACACGGACCAAGCCTGGCCGACGGGCCTATGTGCTAAAAAATAGGGACCCAGGCCTGGCACGGACCTATGCTCGTGCGGGGTAATGATCCGGTCAACCAGTTCTAGACCGGGCCGAGTCGTCATTTTTTAGGAAAAAAAAGATAAAATATTATTAAAAAATGGAAAAGCGGCCCGGCTCGTAAAAAATCCTGGTTTTAAAAAAGTCCCGGACTCATGGTCAACGGGTTTGATCGGGCAACATCTCCTTTTGTTGGCGAGGAGGACAGGCAGTGCGGCCCGTGGCCATGTCTAAATGGGAGTATTTTTTTTTTGGGGAAAAATTTTTTTCACCCCAATACAAAGTTACATTAAGTTTTTCACACTGCTCAATAAAAAATTTCACCCCTAAAACTGATTGCATAACTATAGTATATTCATCGCACAATGTCTTCGCACTTTAATTTTTTTTCATCCCAGAAAATGCGAAGGGATATGCGAATGCTTTCGTATTTTTAACTTTCGCACAATGTCATCGCGCAATTATCGCATATTTGTTGCACTATGTCTTTCGCACTTTTTGAGATGAAAAATTTAATTTTTTATTGGACAGTGTGAAAAACTTTGCCGGACTTAAAAACGGGTGAAAATAGAGCTCGGGTTCCCCATTTTATGACCTATAGACTCGCAGGGTCAGGCATGTCAAATGGTTGGAGAAGAAAGATTTTCTATTTTTATTTTACAAGCAGACTTTTCTTTCACTGCGAGAGACCTGTTAGCCCCTCGCCTCTGCATCTCAGCCGTAGCTTCATTCTTCGGTGTCCGATCATAAGGTAAAGTTATGATCCAAATGCTGTTTTCTCTCGATTTGTGGACTGAATTATCGTCATTCACAAACATTTCCGCTAGGGTTTTGCTCGTATTTTCGTCAGATCTATTTTTGTCTAAGCTGTTTCGAGTTATTTGTTTATTTGTTTATTTTTTAGGTTTGATGTAGGAATTGTACTTAGCTGCGATCTGAAAATATGTTTTTGATGATTTTGATTTTGCGTATTTGTTGGTGTTGGTGTTTGTGAGCTCATATGTGGAAAGGAAAGGCGGAAGGACTGTGTAAAAGACAGTCCTTGTATTTGATGAATTCGTATCCGATGAATGTTTGGTTTTTAATTTGGTTTTGATGCACAGTGTATGTTATCAAATGTTGAAATTGGGTTTTTTAGGAACATTTATCCTCCAATTTATTTCTCGTGGTTGTAAAGGACGACGTTCGAATGATAATGCAGATGTATCGTTTATTTGTATTGAATCAATTCAAAATGATTCTTCACCTGAAGTAAGTGAATCGCATCTTATTCGGGTCTCGATTGAGTTTAAAAGTTTGAGAATTGGCATTTGGTGCAAAGAGGGAAGTTTGGTTGAAAGATAGAGATAGTTGGATTCCTTAGGAGTACCTTACTTTATCAATGTAGAAGCTTTTGTTAGTAAGTGTCAGTAACAAGTCTCCATCTTTGTTAGCTGAGCTTTATTATAATGAAGTGTCATCTTTCTTAATCTGACAGATAATGGGCATTGTCTAGATTAGGATTCTGTTCGATTGTGTTCGTTTTAACTTGTGTTTAGTGTGTCACTATTTTGTGAATCCGGCATGGAATGAATTGGTAGTTTTGCACCTTTGAATAATATTTATTGCCGTAGGTTATTGAAATTAGTTGTCACTATCAGCCTTGTGCTTTTGGAAACATGAAAAAGTTATGCCAACTACTGTAATATTTGACTCCTCTTAATGTTGGATTGAAAACTTGTTTTCATGCAAAGTATATAAGAATGAAAATTGAAATGGCATAATTAAATTATGTATTGGAATATTAAATCATCCAGAGCTTAATGCATAACTCAAGAGTTGACGCACTGAACATGAATCCTTCTTTTTTTTTTTGTTTGTAAATGTGGATACTACCATCGCGGGGTTACTGGGTTAGATTGTCGGTGCATTTTGTAGCCTAATGATTGAAGGGTGAAGGCAGATTTCGGGGGCCGGGTAAAATAATGTTAGTCAAAACCATTTCTTTTTCTTTGGATTTTTTATCATTATTCTTTCTATCTACTGTGTAGAATATATTTCGGTAGCTAATGGCAGCAAGAATACAGCAATTGCAAGGCAAGGCTTGCGAAGCCACAAAATATGTGGCCAAGCATGGAACTGCTTACTACAGGCAGTTGATGGAGCAGAATAAGCAATATGTTAAAGAACCACCCACCGTGGAAACTTGCAATGAATTAGCCAAGCAGCTGCTTTACACTCGTCTTGCCAGGTTACATTTTTTAGTTCTCTGTTTTATGTAATCTGGAGTTTGTACATGTCGCTTTTCTTTTCGGAAATTTTGACCTCCTGTATGATATCTTTGAAATTTTGGCCATTCTATCGTGATATGTTAACTACATATGCATGATTGGACAGAAATTGGATGAACTTAGTGAGTTTTTTTTTTTTTTCCCAAATATATGGAAAAAGTTCAGTTGCCTGCCACTGTTGAATGGGTTATTTCTGGTTTGATTTGCGTGTGGCCTCGGAGAATTTATTGATTATGTCGATGTGTGACAGACCATAATGATTTGAAGCTAATTATTTGAGGTAGTTGATTACTCTATTTTTATGATAATCGGTGCACTCAGCGTCTATTGCCAGTCAGAACTATTGCAAAACACCATAATCTCTATAGAGGATGCTTGGATACAAGATATCCCAAAAAAAGTCAATCATTTTTAACCAATCATGTTTTAACTCAAATCTAATTCAACTTAAACCCAACCACACTATACTCAATATTATTAATATAATTAAGTAGTAACTATATTATCAATCAGTCATTCTTACACATTACATCAACTTTAATTTACTATTCATCCAGTCACATAATTTTAACTAACCATCACTTCACATCATCTCTTTCCTAGTTTGTACATCAAATCAATTTTAATTATTTTATTTAAAATATTATTTTAATATAAATTCAAAACCCCACTAACAATCAACCATACCACATTTTTCAAAATTAACCAAACCAAACCAAAAAATTCAAACAAAATAAAAAAAAATTATATCCAAGCATCCCCAATAAGCTCATCTATATTTGAGCGACAAATCTTCTGCCGAATCTATAAGATATTAGGCACATGAGGTCTTTTTAGTACAATACTTAACTTTGTTCCTTTGTGTTATGAATATACACTTACCTTACCCCAGATCAATGAGTTTTTAGAGCCATAATACATAAATGCAAATAACGTGAAATATAAATCCTTTTATCGGAAATATTTCTATGCCTGTTTTCATTGCTTCTCGTGACTCTCATTGCAGCATTCCGGGCCGTACAGAGGCATTCTGGAAGGAAATCGATTTCGTGAAGAATATGTGGAAGCATAGGTCTGAGCTCAAGGTCGAGGATGTAGGCATTGCTACTTTATTTGGGCTCGAGTGCTTTGCGTGGTTTTGTGCCGGTGAGATTGTTGGGAGGGGGTTTACTTTTACCGGTTACTACCCCTAAAAACCAACCGGGGTGATGGTAATAATATTGATGGCCTATCGAGTCACAAGTTTATTATCCAGCAAAATTCCAATCAGCAAGATGTTGTTTTGATTTGAAATTTTTGAAAACTGAGAAATCAGTAAGAATAGTAAAAACTTGACACCACAATAATTACTGTGTGATCGATATTTGAAATTCCCTCTTTCTGAGTGGCCTTTCTATTCTATATCTTTCTTTCTTTCTTTTCTTTTTT
>CACSLK010000984.1:917833-933110 GCA_902706635.1 Striga hermonthica
TACTGGCTGCATTGTCCGAGCGTTCATTAGCCGCATTTGCTCCGTCAGCTCGGCTATCTGATGGGCCATCATGTCTCGTCCCGAAGATACTTCATTGACCACCGCTCTCTTCCTCGACTGCTCTTTTGAGACGAGCTAGAACTCAACGCCTCAAAAATATCCATCATCTCCTCCGCTGTTCTCGCCCCAATGTCTCCACCAGCTGCATTGTCCACCATGTACTGAAGGTTCTGGTGGAGAGAATCATAGAAGCCATTCATCAAAAGGGCCAGAGGAAGATTGTGGTGTGGACACTGTCTCTGTAGGTCCTTAAAGCGTTCCCACTCTTCGTGAAGTGGCTCGTGTGGTTGTTGGGCAAACGAGACAATTTGGGACCTCAGTTCTTGAGTTTTCTGGTGGGAGTAATACCTCCCGATGAACTTTGAGTACACTTGCTCCCAAGTGGTAAGAGAGTCTGGAGCAAGTGTCATAAACCAAGCCTTAGCCCGATCCTTGAGAGTCTCCGGAAAGCACCTCATCTTCAACTGATCCTCGTTCAGCCCGTGAAGTGGAAAGGTTTGGAGCACGTTATAGAATTCTGGTATAAAGTGGAGCGGGTCTTCGTTAGGTAGGCCATTGAAGGATGGGAGTTGGTTGTAGTGGATGGTTTTGAGCTCATAGTTTCGAGTTGCTGTCCCCAATCGGATGCACGAAGTCACTGGCCCAATCACCGGTTGAGCCAAATCACTAAGAAGAGACTTAGGAGGATTGTTGACCTGCTCATCTTGCTCATTCTGTGCCATATCAGTTTGGTCTTCTGATGTAGATGATACTGGTGCGAGACTTGCTAGTAAGTCTCATAGGTCCTGTTTGATGGATTCGTCGTTTGGGATGATTACACGACCACTCCTGGTACGCATAAACACAAACAACAAAAACGTCACGGGCACCAGATAGACAACAAAATGAAACAAAGAGAAATCAAAACAAAGAAAACAATAAAACTAAACAAGGAAAACAAAATGAAAGAAATACCAAAAACAAGGAATCACAAAGAATAAGAGAAACACTGAAAATCAAATGAATAGGCGCATAAAATAAGTCCTAAACCTTCCTCGGCAACGGCGCCAATTTATTGTAAATATTTTTACCGGAGTAGAATCGAAAGATTCGACACTGGGTCGTCTCACAAGGAAGGTTAGCCGGATTATTTGTACGGATATTCAATCACAAGAAAAGGGAAAAGAATGTCCTAAACACTCTAATTCAATAGATGGTTTTTGATTATCGACTAAGAATAATAAGAACGAAATTAGCTATTTCAAACTCGTAAATCAAAGTTAAGATTCAAATGGTATAGACGGACTAGGGTGTCAGGGACAATCGTTTCCGGTTCTCAATACATTAAACGGGCAATTAATTACTCAGCTAATGAACAAGCAATAACTAATTCATCTAGAGATTCATTCTCAATATCTCACGAAACAAGAGAATAAACATAAACGAGCAATTATCGAATTCATTAACACATAGACAATACTTTTTCGAACAAGTCTATTCTAAACAAGCCGAGGTCGATCAATTTCTCCCCTTTCGGTTCTGAAATCGATTAAGTAGGTTAAATGGAGATCAAACATTCAACCCTAGGTTTAACATAACTAGTCTAGATTGAGCAATCAACAATCGCACAACGAAATTGAACCGGAACAATTATCCCCTAACCCTAGTTATCGAATTTAGCTACTCATGATCGATTCAACATTAACATATTCATCAACCCAAGCAAACATCATCATATCAAAATAAGAAAATCGATTAATTTGAATCCAATGTTGAGAAAGACAACGAATAACCGAATCCAAAAGCTAGACAATGAGTTCTTCAATCTCCAAATCCAATCCAAGATGAAAAACAAGTGAAAAATATGTTTTGGCAATGAAAACTAACAAAAACCGAAGTCTGAATGTTTAACAATATGCCCTAGGCTCGACCCTTATGCTTTCTAAATTCAAAATCCTCGAAAAACGTTGTCGGTTACGAGCAGGGGATAGCGGCGCTATGGTCATAGCGCCGCTATGGCTGGAATACCCCGAGCTACAGCACATCGCTATACCGTAAACCGTCGCTTTCTCAACAGGCCATAGCGGCGCTATGGCCTGGACTGCTCCAAAAATTTGTCGACTTGGACTCGAGTGTTCTCGGCAAGCGTCCCTCAGGCCCTCCTCGAGCTAAAACTCAATCCTCAAATGTCCCAATCTCACAAACCGACGCAGAACTCCTGGGAACCTAAAAACACCACTATCGAACACACACAAAAGCAAGAAAAAATAGAAGAAATAACAACGAAAATGCTAAACACAACGAAAAATACTAAAAACTCGAGAATGACTAAAAAGGACCGGAAAATCCTAATAAAAGACCTAAAACGGGGGAAAACAACACACAAAATAGCAACGAAAATAGCAACAAAAATGGGACAAACAATGACTCAAACTCCGTCCGACGATCCGACCTCTCAATACTATTTTCATGCTTCAGACAACCCCGGAGCATTGATCGTGGCTGAACAATTCAACGGAGACAATTACGTTTCATGGTCGAGAGCCGTCTCCATGGCATTGAGCGTCAAGAACAAGCTTGGATTCATCGACGGTACCATCACTGCCCCCAATCTGGTACAAAACCCCAATCTGTCGTTAGCTTGGGTCCGAGCCAACAATCTGGTATTATCTTGGCTTCTCAACTCTGTGCATAAAGATATACGTCAGTCTTTACTTTTCTTTTCAATTGCACAAAAGGTATGGGAAGAAATTCGGTCTCGTTATGCTTTATCCAGTGGTCCTAGGGTTTTCCAGTTAGAAAAGTCTCTCAGTACGATTGATCAGGCTAACCTAACTATCACCCAGTATTACAAAGCCTTTAAAACTCTTTGGGATGAATATGTCACTTATCGTTTTGTTTTCAATTGTGTCTGTGGAGCCTTTTCTAACTGCACCTGTAACATTTTTTAGGCTATGACAAATGCTCAACAACATGATTCAGTCATGAAGTTTTTAATCGGCTTAAATGATTCATACTCTTCTCTCAGGAGTCATTTTTTGCTCTCTAGTCCTTTGCCATCACTTATCACAGTCTATTCATTGCTTCTTCAAGAAGAAAGCCAAAGGACTTTGTCCTACACCACAAAATCATTTGAACCTCTTGCAATGATTGCTAAGTCAAACCCTCAGCCCCAAATGTTTCACAAACCTAAACCTACTTTCAACAAAGACAAGCCTAGATCCAAATGTACCCACTGTGGCCGCCTGAGTCATACTACTGAGAGATGTTATCAACTAGTTGGTTATCCTGCCAATTGGATTGGTCCAAAAGGACCTCGGTCAAATCCTTCAGCTCATGCTGTTATATCTGAGTCTCAACCTGAATCTCAAACTGATGCTAATTCCCTGACTAACAGTTTGTTCACTGAGTTTTTAGCTTTTAAGAAATCCCAGGAGCAAAATCAACAGATATCAAACACTCATGTGGTTGTAACAGCATTTTCTGAGCATTCAGGTATATCTACCCATTTATCTTGTTTAGTTTCCAAGTCCTTATCTCATAATACTTGGATTCTTGACACAGGAGCAACTGACCATATGATATGCTCTCCTGCTTTATATTCTGCTCCTACTTCTTCTGTTAATACTAGAATAAATCTTCCAAATGGTAATCAAACAAATGCACATAGTATTGGAACTGTTCATTTATCTGATTCTCTGATACTACATGATGCATTATATGTGCCCTCTTTTACATTCAATCTAATATCTGTTTCAAAACTAGCAGCATCAAATAACTGCATTGTCAAGTTCATGTCATCCTCTTGTATATTACAGGACTTGACAAGTCACAAAATGATTGGTTTTGCTGATCTCAAAGATGGCTTATATCATCTTAAGACTGATCATACTTCTGTTATAGCAAATGTAACCAATCATATACATACTTCTCATATTGATACTGATGTAACCCCCATACCTACACATACTGATACTGATGTAACCCCTTTACCTGAACATGCTAATGATGATGTAATTCCTTTACCTATATCTGTTCCTAAAACTGATACTCTTATTTGGCATCACAGACTTGGACATCTGTCCAATTCTAAACTGCTTACATTACCTCTGAATGCTAATCAATGCAAATATATTGTTCCATGTGATGTTTGCCATTTTTCTAGATAGAAAAGGCTCCCCTTTTCTGAAAGTAAATCCTTATCTGATTATCCTTTTCACACATTCATTGTGATATTTGGGGACCATTTTCTGTTCCTTCTCATTCAGGTTTTAAATACTTTTTCACTATTGTTGATGATTTTAGTAGGGTCACTTGGGTTTACCCTCTCATTCATAAGTCAGACACTTCCTCTTGCTTGCATAATTTTTATAACATGGTACTTACTCAATTTGACAAGAAAATCAAGTCTATTAGAACTGACAATGGTTCTGAATTCATATTACATGACTTTTACACAAAATTTGGTATTTTGCATCAAAAATCTTGTGTTGAAACACCCCAGCAAAATGCCAGGGTGGAGAGAAAACACCAACATATTCTTCAAGTTGCAAGAGCACTTCTCTTTCATGCTCATTTACCTTTAAAATTCTGGATTGATTGCATCCTTAGTGATGTGCATATCATCAACAGAGTCATCTTCCCCAGTTTTACATAACAAGTCACCTTTTGAAATGCTTTACATTAAATCCCCTTCTTATGATCATATGAGAATCATAGGGTGTCTATGTTATGCATCTACTTTACAAGCTCACGGACATAAATTTGATTCAAGGGCTTCCAAATGCATTTTTCTTGGTTATCCCTTAGGTTGTAAAGGTTATACCCTTTACAACTTGGAAACCAAGAAAACAATAATTTCCAGACATGTCATCTTCTATGAGAGTGTATTTCCTTTAAAAAATGTCCCTCAAAATCAAAATCTACATATGTTTCCAACTCCCTCTCCAGATCTTTATTACTACTCCTCAGAGACTCATCAAGCTCAACCTACTTCATCCCAACCTGCTCTCAACAACCCCTCACCACCAGCTATCATACAAACTACCGCTGCCACAAATCAAAATCTTCCATCCCCTAGACAATCTTCACTTCCTACTTCTCCTCAAAGAAGAAAGTCAACTAGAAGTCACAAAATCCCACCTTATCTGGATGTTTATCACCATTCTCTGAAACCTTCTTCTTCTAACATTGTGAATACACTCTCTAATGACACTGGAACATCCACTTATCCAATCTCAAATTTTCTCTCTACAGCTATCCTGTCTGCTTCACATAGTTGTTTTACAGCTTCTATAACTGTAGTTAATGAACCAAAAACATTTGATCAAGCCAACAATGACCTTCTTTGGCAAGAGGAAATGAACAAAGAAATCCAGACCCTAGAAAAGAACAAGACATGGCTATTAACAGAGCTTCCCAAAGGTAAGCATTGCATTGGCTGCAAATGGGTATACAAGGTAAAATTCAAATCTAATGGTAGTATTGAGAGATACAAGGCTAGATTAGTGGCAAAAGGCTATACCCAAGAAGAGGGTATAGACTATTTTGACACTTTCTCCCATGTAGCTAAAATAACAACTATTAGATTTATCATTGCTTTAGCTGCTTTAAAACATTGGCACATCCATCAATTGGATGTGAACAATGCCTTTTTACATGGTGAGCTACATGAAGAGGTTTTTATGAAACCTCCTCCTGGTTATAACTTTCCCAATAACAAGCTTGTTTGCAAACTTACCAAAAGCCTATATGGCCTTAAACAGGCCTCAAGGTAATGGTTCCAAAAGTTAACTAGTTGTCTTTTACTTTTTGGATTCACTCAATCTATAGCTGACTGCTACTTGTTCTACATGCATGATTCTGCTTCTATTACTGTTTTCTTAGTTTATGTGGATGATATTATTGTTGCTTGAAATAACATTGACCACATCACTGCTATTAAAACACATTTAGATGCATGTTTTACAATAAAGGATCTAGGCCAACTTAAATACATTCTTGGACTGGAATTTGCTCATTCAAATCAAGGTATTCACATGTGTCAAAGAAAGTATGCTATGGACATTTTAACTGATTCTGGCATGTTAGGCTGTAAACCTGCTATGACCCCCATGGAATCTTCTATGAAATTGACCAATAATGATGTTGCATCTAACTGCTTATCTGATCCCTCTATTTACAGAAGATTAGTAGGTAGATTACTGTATTTAACCATTAGCAGGCCTGACATTGCTTATTCAGTACAAACCTTGAGTCAATTTATGTCACAGCCTACACAAACTCATTTGCAATCAGCATATAGGGTTCTCAGGTATGTGAAGAACACAATTGGTAAGGGCATTTATTCCACAAGCATTCTCCTTTTCATTTCTCAGCTTACTCTGATCGTGACTGGCTTCATGTATTGACACAAGAAAAAGCATTTCTGGTTATCTTATCTTCCTTGGCAACTCTCTGATTTCATGGAAATCCAAAAAGCAGCCAACTGTAAGCTAGTCCTCTGCTGAAGCGAAATACAGGGCACTTGCTTACACAAGCTGTGAAATCCAGTGGCTAAGCTCCTTATGTACTGAATTGGGTTTTGCTCTCACTTGCCCTGTTACCTTGTTCACAGATAGTAAATATGCATTAGCAATGGCCTCCAACCCTGTTTTCCATGAAAGAACAAAGCATATAGAGCTGGATTGCCATTTGATTAGAGAAAAAGTTGGCAAAGGCCTCATAACATTGCAATACATCTCCACAAAGGACCAGCTGGCTGACTTTCTTACAAAACCTCTACCCGGGCCTGCCTTTCAACATCTCCTTTCCAAGATTACCATGCCAAATATCCATGCTAATCTTGCGGGGGTAATAACATATAGAGGGTAGAATAGTCTTTTAAATTAAAGTGCAGATTGTACAGTTTAGCACTTTTAGTTTAACAAATGTAATAGCAACTTTAGTAGATATTGTATAGTATAAATAGCAATCTTGTAAACCCTAATGCACACTTTTACTTTTTCTGCAATTCAATCGTTCATCTCCTTTCTCTTTTTCTCTCTCTCTTGTTCATACTGCTTCTTGGTCTTTGATTCATCTCTGACATTAACAAACGTTGATGTACTATGTGGGGTTAATATTTTGTTCTCTGGGAAATTTATAGGATAAGTTATTAGTCTTGTCAATAAAAGTGTTCATTATTTTGCCTAATACTTCAGTTTATATTATTGCTGCAAACTTGCAACAATAGTATGAGGTATGAAGAGTTGAAAATATTTTTAGGAAAAACAAAATAAATCTAAAAGTGAAAGTATATTTGAGATAAAAATGTATAAGTAACGTTTATCTAATATAAAAATAATAGAATATTAATTGATAAGACTTGGTAGTTAGAAACATGTGAATGAATATATTTTGTTTCGCGAAAAATATATGATATTAATAATTTTAGTATTTTTATTGTGCTGGTGGGATCGTCGAGAAAAAAAAGATGAGATGAAACGAATAGTATTTTTATTTGTAATTTTGTTTTCAATGTGCATTGAAATAACTTTGACTGAAAAAATAAATGATTTTTCTTTTCGTATCTAATATAATGCATTCATTTTATTTTTATCGTTACTTGTAACATAGAACAACATTTGGTATAACTAATTAAGAAATCTATATTTAAATAAATTTGGAAAATAAAAGTTATATATTAATTTTTTAATACTAATAGCATAAATTTAAAATTTTATTTTAATTCATACGTATCATTGAAGATACATTTATTGAATCGACAAATAATACATTTATTGACTTTCAATAAAGAATCGGCATATATTTTAATTTTTTATATAATTAATTGTAGTATCTTTAAGCAGAAGCGTCAAATAAAAAATAATTAATGTGACATATCATATATAAAAAATGATAATGTATAAAAGATATTTAAATTTCAAAATACAGTTAGTTGGAAGTTTTATTTTTTCAAAGACCATAAAATGTACCATAGTTCATATCACTATGAACAAAACAAGAGGAAAATGCTATGGTATTTTTACGGTACCATCCCGTCGGGTGTTTTAACCGTTGGATCATCTATCTTATACTAACTACATGTGTATCCAACAGCTAAAGCCAAAAACACTTGACGAGATTGTACCGTAACGATTTCGTAGCATTTCCCCAAAACAAGAACCACCATAAACAAAGACGTAAAATTACCAAAAAAAAAAAAAAAATAACACATAGGATGACCACAAGAAATAACACATATGTTATAGTTTTTAAACCCGGCCCGAAAATCGACTCGAGCAGGTCTCCAGGTATCGGGTCATCGGTTCAACTGCCGGGTCACAGGGTCAATTGTTGAACCGAATAATTAATTTTAAAATTTTTAAAATTATATATAATATTTTTGGCATATAAATATACATAAAAGTAACAAAAATAAATATTTTGTATACAAAGTTTGTAAGTGTTAATAATATTAAATCTCACAATAAAAATTTATTATGTCATTATATAAACATAGTTTTTTATCTTTTATATAAAAAAGTATAAAAATAAGAATAAAAAATTTATAGAGAGCGGGTCAACCGGGTTGACCCGGGTCAACCCGGTTGACCAGAGTCAACCGGATCAAGGCCGAGTTGGTCGGGTTTTGACCAAGTTCATTGTTACCCGATCCAAATAGCCCACCAGACCGTTGCGGCTCTGGGTCGGCCGGGTCCCGGGTTGACCCGTCGGGCCAGTCCGGGTCACAAGACAATGTATATGTCCCGCATTTATATATAAAAATGGATTATTGAAAAATTAATCTAAATTTATTATTATTTAAATGTTAGTCCACCCTACAATAATATTTATTTATGATTAAAGGTAGGTTATTATTAATATGCGTGCGTGCGTGTATGTAGATACTGCGAAAAAGGGACTATGATATAATTTGGTATATTTGGATATACTTTTGTGGCATTTTTCAAAATTTGTACTACTACTACTACTCAAGTCTCGCCCTACTCTTTCAATAGGCTTTGGAAAAGCTTTGTTGTTGCTTTTTGACCCCTACAAATGAATCAAATGATACAATAGTACCGTGATTAGTCAAAAGGAAAATACTTACAATCATTACCAAGATAATTAGGGTTGTTCATAGTCGATAGAACCGATCGAGTTTATAGTTGATAATGCGGAGTTACCAAACATAAAAGTTTATGAGTTATAAAATTAAAGACTCGTGGCAGTGATGCTTTTAAGGATGAGAAATCGATTTGGAAGGTCTTTCTTGTTTGCGTTAGGTTCGATCAGACGCGATTTGACGATCACTTTTCCAGCTCCTTTTCACGTTATATCGGCGGGCTGGTTGTTATGTTGGTAGATCGGCCTCGAACACTTTTATATTTTACGACCCATATATGTTGGATTGTGATTTAGGGTACAAAATGAATATAAACCCAATAAAGATGAACGATTTTAAATTGTGTATGACATTCATAAAAACCGATTTATTGAGAACTTGATATATTATATGAGGTTCAATCGGTTCCCTAATTATTATTTGTTAAAAAAATATATATTAAAAATATTTCTTATTTAGTTTCTAGTATTTTTGTCTTGCATATGTGGATAATGGTAGGACTAACACTTAAGTTATTATTCGAGTCGAACTGAGCAGCTCTTGTGCTCGTTTAATAAAGAGAAAACCTTAAGAGCGTGTTTCGATCAATAAAGATGATTTGAGTAGATATTTTGAGTACGTTTATAATTAAATAATATTTAAAATATAATGAATGAAGTTAATATAATGTAAAAGTAAATAAGAGTTATTGACACTGACAAATTAATTGATATTATTAATCATACAGATAATACTGGGGAGAGTTAAGTTGATATAGATTTTAAGCTAGAAAATTAAAAACAAAATAACTCAATCGGACAAAAATCTATTAAACTCGAATTTGTCTAATATCTATACGCACCCTAAATGTCTTATTGGCGAGCAAGAAAAATTTGGTCGTAAATTAGTTCGGCTCTTGTATTTATTCTAACACATAAAAAAAAAGTTTTGAAAAAACAAATATGAATTATTTGCGAATTAATTTAGTTAGGTATATTCAAAAGAATAAATCTAATTAATTTTCAAATTTAACTTGTTTAAAAAATAAACAATTATGATAAAATTTGAATTTTCACAAATATTATTTCCAAATAGTTAATTTCAAGCTAACAATCATTAAAATAAATAGAGGGACTCTTGTGATGGAAAGTGACAGCAGCATCTTGCAAGGGCACACGTGCGTACACGTTTTCCGATGCTTATAATGTCACGACAAATCACCCGAAATGACAATAATGTCCCCACAGTTTTCCAAATTTAGTCCAAGCGAAGCGACACATCGACCAATTGAGCAGAATAATCACATTTATTTCAGACCATTCCCTTTTGCTTTATTTACCATTTTGACCTTGATTGTAAACTTAAATATAAATAATTTATATTATAGAATTTTTTTCGTCAATTAAATATATTTTTGTTATAAAAATGAATATAATTATTTATTTCGTATATGCAAAATGAATGCTAAATCGAAACTCAAGATATGACTAATTTAATATATTACATATGAAAAATTGGTAAGAAATACAAAGTCATTGACTTTAGAATATATTTCACTACAAGAAAAACTGCATTTGGCGACGCTTATTTTTTTGTTTACTGACGCTTATTTTTTTTCTGACATCAAATTTAGCAACACAACTCGCCGATAAGCGTCATTAATAAGCGTCGCCAAATGCAGTTTTTCTTGTAGTATTTTTAATTTAAGTCATTCGGTGTAATTTCAAAAGTCCTAATAGACATGGATAGAAATCTATATCTACATGAACTACTCCAAACCATAGTTTTTCAGTCCAACGGGTCGACCTGGGACCCGATTGACCTTGAGCTGGAACCGGTTCGGGTGGGCTAATCAAACCGGACAACAAAGGACCCGGTCAAAACCCGGCCAATTCGGCCTTGACCTAGTCGACCCGGGGCATTGACCCGGTCCCTATATATTTTTTTATTGTTTTATTTTTTATAATATTTTTTTATTTTTAACAAATAAAACTATGTATAATATTTATATGGTAAAAATTTACCATGAAATACATATTATTAACATTTCAAAAAAAATTAACGTACAAACTTTATATACAAAACATTTAATTTTATTAATTTTATGTATATTTATATAGCAAAATAATCTATATATAATCTAAAAATTTATAATAGTTATCTGGTTCAGCAATTGATCAGGTGACCCGAATACCTGCTCGGGTCGATTCCGGGCCGAGTTTAAAAACTATGCTCCAAGCCACTAAAAATTTGATAGATAGAATTAAGAACCACTAGAATTAAGACATATATATTTGAGAAGTTCACACATAAAGTGAAAAAACCGTGCATCAACACATAGGAAGGAATATCAGTACTCCATGTTCAAACTATCTCAATTTCAATAGTTTAAGAGCATCAGTAACGCTTTGGGTCCATTTAAAGAAATATATTGGCCAAGTAGGAAATAAACTCAGTTTAGAAAATTATATGCTGTAATATAACTACAAGTGGACTGGGTCTTGCTGACGTGGCAGCAGAAAAAAAAAGACTCAGTCTACCCTTAAGTCTAATTTAGACCCGAGCAGAGACCTAGTCTCTTTGCATTGGAATGAATTTTGTTACTTTCATATATTTTTATCCATGTCACCAAAGACTTAAGTCCATTTATTTGTCACATAATCAAAATTAGACCCAAAGCATTGCAGATGCTCTAACTACTATACACTTGCAATTTTTATACCGACGGTTAAGTTGATGCAAAAATTAGTGTACAAAAACATATTAAGGTCTCGTTTACTTTGTTGGATAGAATTATCCAAAGTAATCCAACCAACTTTACACGTCAGCACGTTGTCCTATATTCACATTACAGGATTAAAGATTCTGAGGACAAAATGAGCATTTTTAAAGAGGAATAAAAAAATCCTAGATCCCCCACAATGGATAATCGACCTATAGATGATTACCGTGTGGGCCCTGTTGCCACATGTACGCCACCTAAGCTATATGCTATCCCAATTTCTTGAAGTAAACGGGGATATATAATTTTCATCATCTTATCTTGCCAAGCAAAGTAAACGAAGCCTTGTCGAGCATAAAATTTATGAGAGTTTTTAATAATTAGGGTACCCAAATTGAAATAACTAAAAACGTGGGATACCGACATTAAAATAATTGCACCTAATCTGGTTACTGAATTGGCAATTTTACATTGTCAACCGAGTTGTTAGCATTCTCACCCGTGGATTGATGATAACTTGCGAATAACTGTTCAATGACGTCACCCAGACGGTAAATATCTGGTGGGCCCCACATGGTGTACTATCTGCAATAAAGGCTGTCGATTGCTCAATTATTATTTATGGAAAAAGGAAAAAAATAAATAAATAAATTTGAAGTTGATGAATTATAGAGCCTGTATACAATTTCTATTCCCAAAATAATTGAGAAATAAAAAAAATATCATATTACCAAAAAAAAAATAAAAAAATAAATGAAGTTGATGGAATATGCATAAATATCTAAAATAATGAAAAAAGATTATATTATAATTAATATGATATTATTCTTTTTTAAAAGTTTTAAAATTTAATACGTGTGTTGTCAATCTAATAACAATAAATAATTAATAAAATTAGATATAACGTTAAAAAAAATATAGTTGGACATCTAAATTCTAAAACTATATACGGATGTTTAACTGCTATGATTTAAAAATATAGTTTGACAATTTAACTAAAACATAAAATATTTTATTTTTTAAAAAATTAAAATAAAAGCTTTGATATTATTTATATATGTTTCTCAGGGGTGTATTCAATTAGGATTTTTAAGGACTTTTTCAAGATTTTAGAAATCATGGTTTATTCAATTTGGATTTGTTAATACCTTTTAAAATCCTGGAGTATTTAATTGGGATTTTCAAAAGTCTTACAAAATACTGATGTGCTTAATTTATTTGACATTAGGATTTATTAAGACTTCTTAAGATTTCGTGGGAATTCTAAACTAAAAACCTTACACGAAATCTCACTTTCCAGATTTAAGATATTTCATAGAATTCTTACCAAATCTGAAAATTCTAAAAAGTCTCAAATTTTAAAAAGTCTTGAAATGTCAATTAGATTCGATTAGGATTTCTAAAGACTTATTAAAACTTTTTAAATTCTGGTGTATTCAATTTAGATTTGTTAAAACTATTAAAGACTTTTAAAAGTCTTGGGTAATTAGAATTTTAAAAAGTCCTATAAAATTCTGGTGTATTTAACTTATTTTCACAATATGATTCATCAAGAATTTTTAAGATTTTGTGTGATTTCTAAAGAAAAATCCTTATACGGAATCTCAATTCAATCCCACATCTAGACTCACGGAATTTCTCCAAACTTTGGAAATTTTAACAAATTACAAATCGTGAAAAGTCTCAAAATGTCACTTGAAATATCAATTTAATACACCCCATTAAATTTTCAGATGAACACACCCCATTAATTCGAACACCTGGGAATTGTACTAGTTGACTATTGTTGCTGAATTATAGTCATGTTTCCAATTTGATACCTAACGTGTATGAATAGTTGATTTGGCACATTTATTGATTGTGTTGGTACCTAAATTCTAATTATTTTGTCTATTAATTAGCAACTTAATTATATGATTAGCAGATTTGGTAGCTAAACTATACAGTCGTACTGACTACTGATACCAACTGATCATTTGGTATCGCGATCGTACTGACTGCTGATACCAACTGATTTGGTAACTATTTAAAATATGATGTATGTTTCTCTATATCATATTTTAAATAGTTAACCTATATATAACCAATTAAGACCAATAATAAACAATTTTATAACGAATAAGTTTTTTTGTCACTATAAAATTTGATTCTCACGTACGACATGATTTTGGCTAAACACATTTGATATGATTAAAAAAAAAATAATTAATCACCCAGCAAACCCATTTAAAATTATATACATATGGTCTTAATTAATTTGATTATGTACAAGCTAATCACATCAAATATGTATGGTTTGAATACGAGATCAACTAATTATTGTATATCTCAGACACCAATCCGTAAAATGGATATAATTTAGGTACCAAATAATCAATAAATATTTATAGTTTATGGATCAAAGTTAGCTGATCGTACACTTTAGGTACCATATCGGTATAAATGATTATAATTCAGGTACCAAATCAGCTACTTATAATATCATTAGGTACTAAATCGATAAATCACAATAATTTAAGTACCAAGAAAACAATAAAAACAATAACTCCAAATTGAATGTGAGAGTTGTATTGAGTCAAACGATTTTGCTGTGGAGTCAATCTTCTATATAAAACAAATAAATTTATCATATTCTCTGATTATATAAATAATATTAATATAATTTTATTAATATGGTAGATTTATTTGTTGTATACAGAAGGTTAGCGAACCAACTGTTGGCTTCATAGCAATGGTCAAAATTAATAAAATAATGTTGTTATAAACACTCGTACAATCTTGACAAGACATTGTAGGTATACTTAATTAGATTATAATAACACATTTTATATATATATTTTTTTAAAAAATAAAGTATCTCAATATATACAAAAGTATGTAAATATGTTATTAATGTTATTTCTAGTCTTTTGCGTGTTCGTTTGTATTAGTTTTGTGGTTTATAGACTAAATTTTGCTAGACTTCAAATTTGAATTCAGTTGTGTAGTTGAGTCATTCAACTATTTAATCGCTTGTAAATATACGAATTATTAATGATTAAAAAAAATGCAAAGCAATAACTTATTCCATCCTCATTTCAAGTTAAAATTTGCATCAAGTAACAATGTCACACATAAATCACCTTGAAGAATTGTTACAACTATCAACTTTGACATCAGATCTACAATTATTCACAAGGTCGAGTTTCGTGAAAAAAATTGTACGTCTCGTTTTCACCATTGATTTTACACACTCACGTGGACGTGTGTGTATTTGTGTGTAAATCACTGATGAAAAAACCATGTGAACAGTGTCCCTATGGGCAGGATCGGATTTTTCGAATTGCGATTAGGAATTCAGTTTATATATTATATTATATGCTTATTGTGTTATGAGAAATTCATTTGACATTATTGATAAAAATTGTACATTCACATAAAAAAAAAAA
>CACSLK010000984.1:1013289-1030693 GCA_902706635.1 Striga hermonthica
TTCTTCCCTACAAATGGGAATAGTAAGTTTTATACTTCTTACGTTTCTCTGTTTCATTGATTATGATGTTAACCAGTTATTCTGCTTTGAAATACCTAGTTATTCTGTCGGAAATTGTAAATTTCTTAAGTGTTCTAAGTGTCATGAAGTAGTCTGCAGCTGCATTGTCGATTCTAGTGTTCTAGGATTTCTGTAGTTTTTGTTGTTAAATTCAGCGGATTTTCAGGTTGGGCTGCCCAATGTCGGGAAGTCGGCATTGTTTAACACTCTTACCAAGCAAGATATACCATCCGAGAACTACCTTTTCTGTACCATCAAACCGAATGAAGCTCGAGTGAATGTTCCGGACGAGCAATTCAAATGGCTTTGTCAGCTCTACAAGCCGAAGAGCGAGGTTTTTTTTTTTTTATTTGTGATCTTCTTGTTTGGTGATTGAGTTGTTTGATCTCCATCTTGGACTTTAGTGATACTAATTTTATTTTTTATAATAGGTTTCAGCATTTCTCGATATCATTGATCTTCTAGGACTTGTGCTAGGCGCGCACAAAGGACGAGGGAGGGGGAACAATTTTCTGTCTCATATCCGTGAAGTCGATGGAATCTTTCATGTTTTATGTAAGCTAATGATTATGCTTCCTGATGGTTGATGATAAGAGTTTTCTTCTTTCATTTTTCTTCTTTCATTACATGAGTAATGAAAGAACATATGGAGGAGAGGGGACGACTTTTACACTTCCTCTTCTTTCTTGAGGTGAGCAGTTTCTTCTTCTTTGTTTAGCTTGTACACTTCCTTTGCACCACAGAACATATGGAGGAGAGGGGACGGCTTTTTCATGGTACTCTTCCTTTTGTCTTTCTTATCTTGCTCGTGCTCTTTCAGTGAGAGCCCAAAGGGAAATATTCGTGGTGGGGTTAAATTCCTTCATCTTCTGCAATTTCTTAAGCTCGGTCTTCAGTTTCTCTTGCTCTCAATCCCTCGTATCTAGCTCTTACTCCTTCTGCTTTAGAGATTCCTCTTTCACCTTCAACATCTCCTCTGTCTCCTCTGTCTGATCCTTCTCGAGCTTCGATTTCTCGAGCTTTTCCTGCATCTCCTACGACTCTTTCTCGAAAGACAACACCTCCACCCCCTGCTGCCTTTTTCCCCTTTCGTAGCACCTCCTTTCTTTGTCTTCTTGTTCGAAAGGCTCTGGTTGTTCTCTTTTCCAGCGGGATTCTCCGCCCGCGGCTCGGCCGCGGCGGCAGGGGGATTCGGCTAGGGTTCCGACGATGATGTTGGCCACGCTGGTGGATGTTTGCTTCGGTGCTTTTCTGGATTTCCCTCTCTTTGCTCTTGCTGGCTCGGCAATTTGTGCGGCTTCAGTGTGTGTGAGCGCGCAAGAGAGAAAGAGTGGGGATGGTTATGTAGCTTCTACTTTACAATTAGAAATTATGTGTGTAAAGATTGATTTATCGTTTAGGTGCTTTTGAAGATGCTGATATTGTTCATGCCGATGACTTTGTGGACCCTGTGAGGGATCTACATGTTATATCTTCCGAATTGCGCCTCATTGGTCAGTTTGTTATGTTTTCGAAAGAAAAATTATTTACTTGTCTACGTGGGTGAGTTTTATTAGCTGTCTTGGCTATTAGGACATCAAGTTCATGGAAAGGAGGATTGAGGAACTGAAAAAGAGCATGAAGAGGAGCAATGACAAGCAGCTTAAAGTCGAGCATGAGTTATGCCAAAGGGTCTGTATACTTTTTATTTCTTAATTTGTTTCAAGCTTCATCTATTATGGTGTATCTTTAAGGATTTATTGAGGATTAGCATATTCCTGATTGATAGTTTTTGTATCTCCAAGGTCAAAGCTTCTCTGGATGAGGGCAAAGACGTGCGTATGGTGGACTGGAACGCTGCGGATGTTGAGATCCTCAATAATTTTCAGCTGCTCACTGCAAAAGCTGTAGTATATTTGGTGTGAAAACTTTTGGAAATGAGTAATTTTTTTATTTTTATTTTTTTATGTGTATATATATCCGATTCGCCACCTTAGTGTCTCTCCTTCTTTCCAAGTAACTTGTCTATGTTTTGGCTTGTGATATGAACAGGTAAACATGAATGAGCACGATTATAAAAGCAAGATGAACAAGTTTCTTCCAGATATCCACGCGTGGTATGTTTACCTATATTTTCTATGTTGTTACTTGACCTTTCTTTTCCTGCACATCCTTGCATATTGAGATTGACTTTTTCTTTTAGGGTACAAGAGCATGGTGGTGAAACTATAATTCCTTTCAGTTGTGCCTTGGAGAGGTATCTTGCTGATATGTCCCGAGATGAAGCTGCTAAATATTGTGAAGAGAATATGATTGAAAGGTTTGTCTAAGATCTATATATATATAATTGCTAGCATAACATTTAATTTTGCCTAATAAACTTTACCTATCAAATGCCTAATAAACTTTACCTATCAAATTATACCTTATTAATAGTTCGGCCGGCCGCGGGAGATTTTTTTATATATAATCAAATTTTTATTTATTATATAAATTATGTTAGAATTTAGATATTATTATTTTTTGTATACAATGAATATTATATTATTATGCAGTCATTTTTAAAAAAAAATAAAAAATAAGGAGCCTCAATGATGTGATAAATAAAATTTTCCGTCGTATACACAAATATTTTTGCAAGCTTGATGAAGTTATTTTATTAACTTTTAAGAAAAAAAAAATATTTTATTTTGTAGTCACGAACAATCATATGTTGTTATTGGTTATAGAGTTACGAATCCTCATTGCCTTTGAGGCCCTCCCAATGTGTTGGGCAGGATGAGGAATTAGCCCATCGTCTCCGAGTGATCTCTCTGTCGGAACGAGAAATCAATTTTACTGACATAGCTAAGGGCGACATTAAGATAAGCGATGAAGAATGCCATCGTAGCTTGTTCGGTAAGGTTATTGGCGACCGAAGCGCTAGTTGGGTGGGGATTAAACGCACTATGGGCAACATCTGGCGACTCCAACAGTCTATGGAGATCAAAGAACTGGGACCAAATTACTTCCAATTTATTTTCCAAAGTACGTATGATCTCCTCCGTGTGGCAAAAGGTACTAATTGGATTTTTGATAACCAATATCTGGTATTGGCAGAATGGAGAACTGGGCTATCCATCACTCACGACATATTCTCTGAGATTCACCTATGGGTGCAAGTCTTCAATGTCCCCCTCAATTGGCTTAGTACCGAAGTTGGATTGAAGATTGGAGAAGTTTTTAAAAGAGTGGAAAATGTGGTTATTGTGGGAGCTGGCAGCCATGGAGGACGCCTTATGCGGTTGCTAGTGACAGTTCATTTGAAAGAGCCTCTGCCCCGATGCACTCACATTCGATTGGAAGAGCAATCAGTAACTGTTTGCTTCAAATATGAAAAACTTGTTAATCATTGTCATTACTGCGGTCTCATTGGCCATCTGGAGAGAGGATGCCTGAAGAGATTAGACGATATTAAAACCAAAAGTTTGAAAGAAGGCAATATGGCGCTTGGATGTGTGCTCCAGATTTCCAAAATTGGGCAAATGTGACTAATTCTAAATCCAGACAGTCTCCTTCCTCAGATAATCAAACCCATCCATCATCAAGTCAGCACACCCCCCTCCATACTTCTACCAGCCATGTTGAAGACAATAATCAAATTATTCCCATTCTAGGAGATTCACATCCCCAAGCTCACCAGAATCCATCACCTGCTGAACCTTTAACTCCAATATCCTCTAACCCAGTTCAGAATAAACCCTCTACCACTTCTTATCCAGAATCATCTCTAATGGTGATGGAAATCTCGAAACCCCATAATCCCAAAGACATGGAACTTGAACCAACTCAACTCTCCCTACCTCTTTCTATCCAAAACCCTCATATAAATCAGAAAACCATACCCAAAACCTGGAGAAGATCTTCAAGTGGAGAAGGCAGACTTATTAGACAAGACCCTTCTGAGATCAAAGACACCATTATCCTCAGTGGAAAGAGGCAAAGGCAAGAGATTGACACTGAAGAGGAGAATAACTCTGAACTGGTGCTCATAAAGGATGACGGAAAGAGAAGTAAAGTGACTGAATGTAAGGTGGGGGATGCCAGCCTCGAATGGCACCCGAGTGACAAATCCAAGCTGCGGTGTGGAACTGTAGAGGGCTGGGTAGGCCCTCTACGGTTTCCCAAATCAGAGAGTCTATCAGGACTCACCACCCGGGTTTTGTTTTCTTATATGAAACTAAAAACAAACAGCATTTTGTTAAAACTGTTATCAGGAAGTTGGGATTTGATAATAGGTTTGAAATTGTGGACCCTCAAGGTCTCAGTGGAGGGATGCTTCTTCTTTGGGGCAATAACACTATTGTCACTCAAATTGTCAGTAAAGACTGTTACATTGCAGTTGAATTCATTGATCAGGACGGGCTGAATTCTTGGGGAGTTTTTGTTTATTTGAGCACAGATAAAATCATTAAAGAGAGCCAATGGAATACTCTCAACCAGGATAAATCTGGTTGGGGTGATAAATGGTTTATCATTGGCGAATGGAATGACATCAGATTTCCAGAAGACAAATAGGAAGAAAGGGACAGAGATGACAGAACCTGTTCTGGTTTTAATGGCTTTATTGGCAGAATGGAAATGGAAGAGATTGTTATGACAGGATACCCGTTCACCTGGACAAATAACAGAGATTCTGCAGAGTTCGTTGAGGAGAAGCTTGACTGTGGATTTGCATCTCTTGTTTGGATGGAACAGTACCACAATGCCTCTGTTAAAAATGTCATTAAGAGTGCCTCAGATCACTCTATGTTATTACTTGATAGTGGCTCTCACCAGAAGAAATCCAAGAGGAGATTTAGCTTTGACAAGAGATTGCTATCTATGGAAGGCTGTTCTGAGGTGGTAAAACAAGCTTGGTCAGAACTACACTTGGGAACTCCTTTTTTTTTTCATTTTACAGGAAAAAATAAAAAACACAAGGTTGGCCTTACTTCGATGGAGTTCTCAATTCAGAAAGCAGTCAGTTGGAAAAATTGAGGAGCTTTCAGCCAAACTTGAAGCATTATCTTGTGAAGGGAGAGACAAGGACTGGGAAGCATGGGGCATAACTAGGAGAGACCTCAATGCAGCTCACTATCAGGAAGAACAATATTGGCAACAGAAGGCCAGACACCTTTGGCTTAAACATGGGGACAATAATTCCAGATTCTTTCATGCATATGTCAGGCACAGGAGGAAAATGAATTCCATTACCAGACTGGTGGACAGGAACAATATGACTTACCAAACCCAGCCTGAGATTGAGCACCACATCACAGACTTCTACAACTCTTTGTTCACTTCAGAGGGGTCTTGAGGAGAAGACAACCTGTTACATCTTGTTCCTAATTCCATCACTGATGAAATGAATAATGATCTTCTTAAACCAGTGGAGGATGAAGAGATTAAATCTGCTTTATTCAGCCTTGCTCCTGAGAAGGCACCTGGGGTTGAAGGGATGAATCCTTTGTTTTATCATCACTTTTGGGATGTTATTAAAAAGGACTTCACAGCAGCAGTCAAAAGTTTCTTCTCTTCTGGTATGATTCTTAGGTACTGGAACCAAACTGTTATTACATTGATCCCCAAATGCAAACACCCAGATTTTATCGAACATTACAGACCTATAAGCCTGTGTATAGTGGTTTACAAAACTATATCCAAACTCCTAGCCACTAGACTGCAGCATTGTCTTGATCCATGCATTAATCCTTGCCAATCAACTTTTTTAAAAGACAGACAACTACTGGACAATGTTATCATTGCACAGGAGGTTTTTCATTTCCTAAACAGGCACAGGAATGGTAAGCACTATTTTATGGCCCTGAAGTTAGATTTGATGAAGGCTTTTGATAGAATTGAGTGGAAAAGCCTACATGGTATCATGCTTAAAATGGGATTTGCTCCTCCTTTTGTGAAATTGATTCTGGAATGTCTATCTTCTACCTCTCTTGCCTTCAATGTAAATGGCCATATCAGTAAGTCAATCTTCCCAACTAGGGGCATCAGACAAGGCGATCCCTTATCTCCCTATGTTTTTCTCATCATTGCTGAACTGCTCTCATCTATGTTATCAAATGCTATCAATGTTGGCACTTTATCTGGGCTGAAAATTTCCAGGCCCTACACTCTCTCATCTGTTGTTTGCAGATGATGCACTGCTGTTCTGTAGGGTTGGAGTAGACCAAGTGCAGCATCTTCTTGTTATTCTAGAGAACTTCAGATTATACACTGGTCAGAAAGTAAACTTGCAAAAATCTTCAGTATTATTTAGCAAGAACTCCCCTGATAACCTGCAAGTTCAGATCTGTAATCAGCTCCATGGAATCAGTAGGCATCATTCTACTAGATACTTGGGGCTACCTTTGGGAATTGGGAAGACTAAAAAGGAAGCCTTTGATCATGTTATTAATTCAGTAAAAGGCAAATTAAGCAGCTGGCAATCTAAACTCCTCTCCCATGCTGGAAAAGAAGTGCTCATCAGAGCTGTTCTGAATGCTATCCCTTTTTTACCATGGCTTGCTTCAAACTCCCTATTGGGGTTGCCAAGGAGATCTCAAGACTTTGTGCATTCTTTTGGTGGAGCAAGGGGGAAAGCCAAGAGAAAAGTGTCCACTGGAGGTCCTGGAACAAAACGACTCTGCCAAAAGATAAAGGTGGGCTAGGTTTTCAGGATGTCAGACTCTTTAATGAAGCCCTTATTTGCAAGCAACTTTGGAGAATTTCAGCACACCCACAGCTGCTTGTCAGCAGAGTTCTTAAGAGCAGGTGCTATCCTTCATCATCCATCTTTGATGCAACCAAGTCCCAGAACGGTTCGTAGCTTTGGAACTACTGGCTACAGGTTCTCCCCACTTTTGTAAAGGGCTTCAAAATCCAAATTGGTAATGGTGTTTCAACCAGGATCTCTGATATCAATTGGATCCCCTCACTCACCTCTCAAAAACCGGTTTTACTAGACATTGTTGTGGGTCATCTAATCTGGGTCAAGGACCTTCTTTCTGATAATGGCCTAAATTGGAACTCTTGGTTGGTTTCCCAGGTCTTTAATGCCAAGGACTGTCATGCCATTTTGAAGATCAATAATTTGAATCCCAACAGAGAGGATAAAATTTACTGGGGACTGGATAAGAAAGGCTTGTTTTCGGTTTCTTCCTCTTACTCCTTTCTTGTTAATCAAAAACTTCAGCTCATGGATTCCCCTAAAAGCAGCTCTAATCAGAAAAGCATTATTAATGCAAGAGTAAAAACATGGAGGTTGAAGGTACACAACAAGTTAAAGCACTTCTTATGGAAGTTGTTGCACAAACACTTTGCCTGTTAAATATAATCTTTTGAGGAAAGGCATCCCAGTTGATCACATATGTCAGTCATGTGGAGAAGGCACAGAAACAGTTAACCATGTGTTTTTCCATTGCCCTCGAGCAAAGCTTCTCTGGGAAACTAGCCCTGTGACTTGGGAAGGAACCTGTGCAGCTGAGAACAACTTCAGACCACGGTGGGGGCAGGTGTGCTCTATAGCCAAATCAGAGGTGGCTGAGGCTCGTATTCAACTCACTACATACCTCCTTTGGTGGCTATGGAAGTCCCGTAACCTCTGGCTCTTTCAAAATTCACTTATGCCAATTCCTGCTTTGATCAATTCGGCCATCACTGGAAAGAATTTGCAGTTGCGGTTTCTTGAAGTTTGGTTGTGTTTTATTTTCTTTCTTTTGTCCTTCTTTTAGTTGGTTTGTTTGTGTCAGAATCCAGTCAAGTATACTAGGCTTTTGCAGTGGTATATTAGGCTTCATTCTCAGTTGGTTTGTTTGTTTTTTTTTTTCGGTTTACTCCCATTGGAGGATTTCTAGGCCGCTTGCAAGCGTGTCCTCTCTATTTGCTTTTTCTTTTGGCTGTGGGCCCCGATTGTATTGAACTTTGTCTCTCTTTGAGTTTTATAATATCTCTCTTTCGTTTCGAAAAAAAAAATATGATAATGAACACAGTTCAACTACTACTAATGTTAAATTTTAAGGAAGTATTTTTTATGTATTAATAAAAACTTTATTCTATCTTTTATTATCACTATACATGTTTATTTGAATAAAAGTTTTTAATTAAATTATACTTTATTCCCATTAGTTTTAGCAGCAGGTCGCGCGTCGCACAGGTGGTGTACAAGTAGTATTAATGGTTTAATTTCTGCATTGAAATTAAATTTAGCTATGGCACTAACATCATGATCTCAAGCGTGATAAAACTGATTCGATTAAATACAAGTCCATTAGAGAATGAAAGTCAACAACAAGGCATTTTCATTAGTACTTAAATTAAACATGAGCTTAAATGTTTTTTCTAATCTAATGTTTACATGAATCAATCATATAATTCTGAGAAAAGTGTCAAACAATCTTATCATAAATTCGCTCTAATCATACTGATTTAATCGGTCTCTAATAGAATTCGACCTTTTCCCTTCCGTTTGTTATTTAAATTGATATTTATGAATTTCAAATTTAAGTAAGAATATTATTTTGTATTTTAAATTTCCGAGTTGAAAAGGAGCGGATTTAAGAAAAAAGGAGACTACAATTTTTAATAACATCGCTCATTAGTATTTTCTTAGAGATAATTATTATTATTATATATGTTATATAACATAATAATTTCTAGGTTCTAACATAATAATAATAAAATTCTATAAGATAATCAATTATATAATTCTAAACTCTAACTATAAGATAATTGTTGACATCCGGATCGGTCGGGTCAGAATCAAACGGGTCGGCCCCGTGAGTTATATGGGGCCGAACTCCTGGGGAGTGCCGGGGCGATCAGAGTCATATGGAGCCGACCTGAGCCAAGGAATTATATGCAGTGCGGGTCGAAGGGAACATTTCCCGAGCCCGGCACCCAGACAAGTAAGGTGCCGAGCCGGTCTCATCTCGGAACCGAGCCGAAGAAAGGTTCGCCCGGGACTCGCGGACCTCCATAGCGAAGGTGCCGAGCTGGGCAAGCTGGAGCCGCCCCGGAAAGGGGTGGCACCGGTCCGGTCACCATTAAAATATTCACCACTTGGGAGATCATCATTCGCTGAGGGGATGGCCCATCGGAGTTGTCCAATCAGCATTAAATGCAAACCATGCTTGCATTAAATGCCTAGCAAGCAATGATTGGGAAAACCTCAAATCGCATTAATGAACTGTCAGAAAGGCGCCGAACCGCTCTGCAAATCTACTGTACGACAAGACTGGCGAACAGTACCCCATTTAAGGGTACTATAAATAGCAGCCCACCACATTTATTTTGGGTTGTTGAAATCCAACTAACACAAGTTTTCTTCTACTTTCACTCTCTAAGAATTGTAAGAATTGTAAGGATTGTAAGGATATCATTAGGGCCGACCTCGTACGAGAGGCCGACCTCATGATCGCTTAATAAAACTCACAATTAGACCCTAGCTTTCTTATATTTTCAGTCCTGTGCTTTCAATACTTTCAATCTTAACCGTTGACCGAAAACGTTCGTCAACAATAATAAATTCTAATTTGTAACATAATAATATCTAAATTCTAACATAATTTATATGATAAATAAAATTTGATAATATAAAAAGAATCTCTCGCCGGCCGGCTGGCAAAATCGGCCGTGTAGGGTGCGGCCTACCGGCAAAACTGGCAGTGCAAGGAGCGGTCAACCGTCAAAACCGACCGTGCACTGTGCGGCCGGCCGGTTTCGCCGTGCACGGCCGGTAGGCAGGAGAGTTTATTTTTTATATTTTAATTTTTTTTTGTACTTTTTAGAAAAACACGTTAGGGGAAAAACTGTCCAAGGAGCTGTAAGTAGTAAAAAAAAAAAGCGATGTTTAGTTAATTCACTAAATCAATCCATTCTCCAAAGTATGAATTATTCAATGGATTTTGTCTCGGGCATTACCAAATCTTTCGGGCCTTAATGATCATGACTAACACACAATGGATAATGTCTGGATAGACACTTGAATCCTTATCCAATAAGTGACCACAATTTTAAAAGGTTTTGATAAATCCCCTGGCAAATTATGTAATTTTTTAACTTTGATCTTATCAACAACCAACCGAGGCAGAGACTGAATTCTATATGGTGCCCAATCAAATTGCATCAGATACTTGTGACATGGTCAGTTTGCACAAGATTTGTGATGAAGACGAGCTCGCGATAGCATTCTTGGAGAAGCATGATCGTATTCCGGCGCCAAAATAAATTATATAGCCGTTTTTATATTTATTGTTGTTAGTTATTTCCTTATTTTGCTAAGTTAGTATTTATTTAGTTAAGTTATGAAGTGAATAGATTTCACCCGGGCTCCTTCAACTCGAACGACCTCCGTACCTGCAGAACCCAACGCCGGGGGTGGACCGGCGTCGGGCCTCCGATGCCTAAATCAGTGCTCAGATCCAGAGAGAGAGAGAGTGTGTGTAGTAATCAAATAAATAGAGGATGAGAGAATGAGGTACCTTAGCCCCCTTTTATAGGGGGAGTGTACCTTTATGGGATCAAGTTGGGCTTGGCCCATATCGTGATGCTTAGTCCATACGTGGGCTTATCCTCCAATATATATTCGTTTTCTCCATTAAACCGGGTGTAGTATAATATCATATATCATCTAGTCCCCCCCACTCTGGTCGAGTAAGCATAACTCGATCCAAGAGTGAAATGTCTTCGAGCCGCTTCCGCCAACCTGCCACTGAGGTTATAGTTTGAATAAGTTCTCGATCACCGAATATTCATAAGACTTCCCAATGAGCACCGGGAGACCACAATGGATTGAAAATTGAATGACCATCCACTGAGATAAATAATTGAAGGACCTTCAACAGAGGTCGAAAAACCGAAAGCCAAAAGCCGAATGACAACTGAGGTAAAAAACTGAAACCAAGGACCGAATGACAGTTGAGGTTCAAAACAAAGAACCGGGAGACCCCTGAGATCGAAAACTGAAAATCAAAAGACCGTCGATTGAGGTCGAAAAACCAACACTGAATGACCACTCCCTGAAGTCTTGAATTTGAAAATTTGAACTTATGCCTATTGTGTTTCGATCATCATGTTCGAGCTCTCTTAGACCACCCCTTCTTATTGCCCCCTCAGTTCAAAATTTAAAATTCAAGCCTGCTGTATATCCTCTCAAAACCCAAATGACCTGATTTCGTGAACTGCTCTGAACGAACTCCCTCGACCTACCACCGAGGTCGAAAAATAAATTCGACAAGACCAAACCAAGCAAAAACCATCAACCTGCTCGTACCGTAATGAATCCCATCTACCTACCCTTGAAGTCAAAAAATCAATTTGACAAAACCATAATCAAATAAAATACAATCAACTTGCTCAAGCAATAATGAATATACTCGACCCGCCACTAAGGTCGAAAAATAAATTCGACAAACCAGAATCAACAACCAACCTGCTCGAGCAATAATGAATACACTCGACCCGCCATTGAGGTCGAAAAATACATTCGACAAACCAGAATCAACAACTATCCTTCTCGAGCAATAATGAATATACTCGACCCGTTACTAAGGTCGAAAAATACATTCGGCAAACTAGAATCAACAACCAACCTGCTCGAGCAATAATGAATACACTCGACCCATTACTAAGGTCGAAAAATACATTCGGCAAACTAGAATCAACAACCAACCTGCTCGAGCAATAATGAATATACTCGAACCGCCACTGAGGTCGGAAAATACATTCGACAAACCAGAATCAACAACCAACCTGCTGAAATCGGACACCTGTAGCAAAAGTTATGGCCAAAACAGTTTTCGCCGATGAAAGTGGCCCCGGTGAATGTTGAAACCCTAGCCGCCGCCTCCAGGATGATCATCTTTCTTCACGTTCGACTTTGAACACAATTACAACAAAATCGAACAAGAACAGCCCTACTACAGTCTACAAAATCGCCTATACTACCCACACTTATTATCTGGTGGGAAAAACGATTACAATCATATACAAGGGCTGCGATAGACACCATCCAGAAGCATAAACGAGATAAATAATCATCCATACCATGAACATGACTGAAAACGAGTAAACGAATAAACAAAATCAACTACATGTTGCAGGAAGAGCCGATAATCTATGAAACCGAGACTCTGATACCAATTGTTGGAACACGTCGACGAGGCGGTCCTTCCCACGGATCGATATCAGATACCAAACACATACATACATGATTTTGAATTACCCTAAGCATGCTCCTAAAGTATGAACAGAGAAATACCTTTCTTCGAGGCTTTGGTTCGATGTGAGCGATCTTCTAGTCTGTGTCGCGACCACGTTTGGACGCTGGATGGACGACGATCTACCAAATGGTTGAAAGGAGCAGATTGTGTTTCATCTTCTCCAAACCCTTCGCGTGACTTTCTCCTCACGATGGTGGTTGAAGGTGTCACATTTTGTGATGCTGCGTAGGGTTCAAGACGTGTAATCTCCTTTTATAGAGGTCCTTGGGCCAGCCTAGGGATCTCTTAGAAGGTATAGGGCTTGGGCTCCCTACAGGCTCAAATTCTTATGTTCAGCCAGAACACAATTTGGCCCGTAAATATTAATTTATTCCACTAGAGAATTAATATTGCACTCCCGTCCTATCCCGAAATGAATCAGGGCTTCTATTATACTCGATATAATTCCCCGTGTTTAAAATATCGCACGTTCATTAATTATTAAAGCTTCTGACTGCTTTAATTAATCAATATCTTTTATTCCTTAAGTAGTACCACTCAACCTTATTATCGTACGGATTAAATCCACCTGCAGGGTTTATACGATAATTCTTATGAGTTCTATAAGGCGACGTCATCAACCTGGATGTCCAGGACACGGTGCCCTAATGCCAATAAATAGATATCATGCAGATAATGTTGTTACCCAAGATACAGAGCATATTGAACCAATACTTGGCTCTCACCATGGTAAATCAAAGTAACAAACAAATATCCCACATATCTAAGTATCACAATTAGGGTTAAGAATTAGTAGAGTCACCGAGACCTAGGTTCTTCATGATAGTCAGAACAGAAGAACACGTCTCAACTGTGATCCATTCAATGCGACGCAGCGCACTAGTATAAACCAATAGCCAAGACAAGCTATATCCAGTTTATACTACAACCTAAACCGATAGTCATGTCCATAACTATCTCAGTTGTGAATACCATTTATATTTTATAAGAGACCGACAATGTAATCTTCTGTGTGACTACTAATACACCACATTGTCTACAATATAAGATAATTGGACATTTAGCATATAAGCAATCATAAAGAGTGCATCAATGTGAAAACATTTATTTCAGTCAAAATAGGAAATCGAATAAATACAATCCAAAAGCTTACATAAAAGTTTGCTTTATAGTATACTCCAACACACAAGGTACTAGCCATTGCCCGATATTCAGCTCAGCAGAAGAGCGAGCAAAGTATGTTGTTTCTTGGTTCGCCAAGAAACATGAGATTGACCCAGCTGAACAAACCAACCCGAAAGAGATCGCCTCGTGAGGGGAACAAGTCGCCCAATTCGAATCACACCACGCATTAAGTTGAAGATCACAATCAGAACGAAGAAGGATCCCCTAACCAGGAGAACCCTTCAAATAACGAACCACACGCATTGCAGCGTCCCAGTGAGATTGGCGTGGTTGATGCATGAACTGAGCAAGGATATGCACAGAATAGGATAACTCATGGCGAGTAACTGCTAGATAAATAAGTCGCCCAACCAAACGTCGATAACGCTCAGGATCGGACAATAGAGCACACTTGGCGAGAGGAAGCTGATGATTTTGCTCCAACAGAAAATCAGCAGGTTTGCTCCCTAACAGTCCGGCTTCAACAATAATGTCAAGAGCATACTTCCGCTGACAAAGAAAGAAACCAAAAAATCTCACAAAATCAAAATTTTTCATTTCCAAACATGCTCAGAGTTTCTTTCCGTGCTTTTTTTATTTTTTAACTTTTTATTTTATTCCCTTTAATTCTTAAGTTTTATATAAATCCTTCAAATTCGTGATCAATATATATAGTCTAGTCTAGAAGCTTGTAGAAAAGTAAAATGTTTATACGAATTAATCTCCAATTTTATATGAGTGGTGGAGACAACATATCATGAAATTTGTCATTTGTCAACGTGGCATGGAGTGTATGTGCGTGTGAGGTTAGTATAAATGTTAGGACAACAAACGGGAACCCTGCAACAAATATGACACTCAGTACTATTAACGAGAATAAGTCAACAGAAATAAATAAATGACGAAAAAAAAGAACACAAAATTGATAACACAGTTCGATAAATACAAATACAAAATAGGGTTAAATAATCCAGAAATGAAGATTTTTTAATTAAGGATTTTCTTCTAAGTGGCAGAAAATACAATTGTAATCCAAAGACGACTTATTTATACTAAAAAGATCATACACATTTTTTTTACACATCCGACATGGAACAACAAATTAATCAAAATCTAACAATAGAATTTACTTTTTTTTGTGGTATTAGGTGTGCACCACAAATGACAAAACACAGTATCCCCATATACCATATCAATCACTAAAATTGCATAGACCATAAATAATTTTTTTAGCCCACAAATTGCATAGGGAAAATGAAATTTCTCATTTAAAAAAGGCTCTCGCCTTTCTCTTACATTTCTCTCTAGCGCGCTTAACTGATTTCGCGTCACTTGACCCGCCTTCGAACAATTCCAAAGCCCCTGCCTCAGAGGGGGGCCAGCAATTTGACTGATAAGAGTCATTCTTAGCGGTTGGGGAGATGAAGGCTTTATGGAAGTTAGATGGTCGAAAGGAATGAATATCAATACAAAATAGAGTTAAATAGAGATAACTAGACAAGAGAGCAATGGTTGAGCAAAGGATAGATATCAACCTGAAAAGTTGCTCCTTCCAAGCATTTTGTGTTATTTGCACCGCCTACTTCTTTTTGTTGTGGAAAAAGGTCTTTCCACCGAGATCCTAAAGTGCATTCATTTCCTATTTATAGCGTAGCCTGTAGAGCCGGAAGCCAACCATGGGGAATCCGTGACACCGAGCAATGATGTCGCTCCGCTGCAATGACTCTCAAGCCAAGCCCTTACCCGCCTGAATGGAATGAATATCCCCTTTGTCTGGTCGAGAAGGGAAGGGAGAAAGCCCCGAGATGTAACCCCTATTTCACATAATGGCTGCAGACCTGCCCGAAAACGACGTGTGTAGAAATGAACAGCCTTCATGCAGCCAAAGTGTTAGCAGTACCTCCTCATATGTCTCCATTGGACTCTGAGCGCCTATGGGCTCAGCCTCAAATGATTACGCAGTGGTTGGAACAAAGACACATTGGGTTGTGAATTCTAATGTGGCAGACATATATTTACACAGACCAATCAATAGTTCAAGTCACACACTCCCATAATCCATTTTCTCTTCTGAGAATTCCCCTCAACCTCACAATAGTTTTTATTTGACATGATTAGTTGAAGAGAAATATCCAAAACCATGTCTTATTATTTTCAATAATCCATACTTGTAGCAATAAAATCCTATTATTCCTCCTCTAAGTGATAAATTTCCGCAAGACTTCCCCTCTTTCTAAAAGTTTTATTAATGAGTTGATATCATTTTACTATTTTATAAAATTTTAATCTATAATTATTACATTTTATCTTAAATTCACTTCTCAGTTTAACAATATTTCACTATTCCACTATTTTTTCATTGGAACAACATATCTATTAATAAAACACATAATTACAAATGGCTAAATAACCGAATAAAACAGTTAAACAATTGAATTCAAAGAGAGGCATACAGGACATGAATGTCTATATCCTAGACTAAACTAAACGCACTCACAAACTACAAAAGAAATAATTTACGCTCCCACTAAGTGGAGAATTAAGGCTCCAATAGTGGATAATACTAGCTCCAAAGCTTGAGAAAACCAAGAATAATACACAAAAAACACTAAACACAAACACTAAACCACTCACTAAACTAGAAATAGAAAAACAACACAAGAACATATTAACCAAAAAAAACAAAATTACTAAAGTAAAACCCTCCTCACAACTGTAAATTGATCCAACACCCAATGCTGGTCACCCAAAAAGCAAGCTCACAGCCCAAACACGAAACTGGAAACTTCCTTTACCCAAACAAAATGACAGTTAACTAGGTCCGGCCAGGACCTTGACACCCTACTATAGTGACCTCCACCAAACAAACATCGTGAAACCCGTGTCAAAATCCTCTCCCAACACAACCCAACAGACGCGGCATAGTCGACCGGAGTCGAAAACCACCATCACCAGAGGAATCCGTCCTCCCAGCTCCAGGGAAAAGGATAAAAGACAGAGGATAGAAAAAAACGCAGGTCTCATCCCCGACAACCGTAAGTTGCGATCGGATCTAGCCGCAACGAAACCACTGCCTTGTTGTCGAAATCCACTCCAGTGTCATCATCATAGCCTCCCAGACAAGGAGAAGAGCTACATCAGTATATGGGCCGAGTCCAAAAATGGAAGCAATCTGTCGCCCCAGTGTCGGTCATAGTTGCGGAGGTGGGGAGCACCGACAGTGACGAGGCGCAACGAGAAGACGATGAGGATTGCTGAAGAAATTGAGAATTTTCCTTTTTTTTCGAGGAGAGAGTAGAACTTAGAAGCGTTCAGAGCATGCTTGAATATAAAATTTTTCATTCCATACTCAATCCAACTCAACTTTAACTCAATCTCATTATCTTCAATATTATCAATATAATTTAATTATATCAATCAATCATTCTTACACATCACATCTACTTTAATTCACTATTCATCTAACTCACGTATTTTAACTAACCACCAGTTCACATCATCTTCCATACTTTTACATCAAACCGACTTTAATTATTTTTTTTAAATATTATTTTAATATAAAATCAAAATTTTAGTAACAACTAATCACATTCTAAATTAATCATATTTAACTTAAAAAAATATTTTGATTGAAAATTTTTGTATCTAAGCAAGGCTCACTCTTCCACTATTTTTATTCAACTATTTGTTTCACTTTTCCTATACCAACAAATTTCTCCAAAAATAATTTACAGTTTTAAATTTCTCACTTATCTATCAAAAGGACAATTATACCTCTATAAATTATACTTAGCGGGTGTATTCAATTGTGATTTCTAAAGATTTTCAAAAAAAATTTAGGATGTTAGAAATCCTGGTGTATTTAATTAGACGTCTTAAGACTTTTAAAAGTCTTGAGGTATTCAATTGAGATTTTTTAAAAAGTCTTACAAAATCCAGATGTATTTTTTAAGTTTTTAAAAAGT
>CACSLK010000984.1:1039398-1056643 GCA_902706635.1 Striga hermonthica
CTGCGCGACAGAACACGCGCTCTACACGCGACGACGGGGGAAGGAGGAGCTCGTCGTCGGCGTGTATGTGGATGACTTGATCATCACCGGGGCAAGAGAAGGGGACATCAATGGCTTCAAGCGCGAGATGGCAGCTCGTTTTCGCATGAGCGATCTCGGGCAGCTCTCCTACTACCTCGGCATCGAGGTGAAGCAGGGGAGAGACTCCATCACTCTCTGCCAGCGTGCGTATGCGGGGAAGCTGTTGGAGCGGAGCGGCATGGCTGACTGCAAGTCATGCGCGACTCCGATGGAGGAGCGGCTGAAGCTGACGAAAGCCAGCACCGCGGGGAAGGTGGATGCAACACTCTACCGGAGTATCATCGGCGGGCTGCGCTATCTAGTCCACACGAGGCCAGATATTGCATTCGCCGTGGGCTATATCAGTCGTTTCATGGAGGACCCTCGAGAGGATCATTGGGCTGCAGTAAAACGGCTGTTGCGCTATGTCAAGGGGACGGTGGATCAGGGCATCATTTTCCCCAAGACCGGCGACGGAAGTGAGCTGCGACTCACGGTTTTCAGCGATGCAGACATGGCAGGCGACATTGATGGCCGGAAGAGCACCTCTGGTGTGCTCGTCTTCCTTGGATCGGCCCCAATCTCATGGCAGTCGCTGAAACAGAAGATCGTGGCGTTGTCTACGTGCGAGGCGGAGTACGTGACGGCAGCCACAGCGGAATGCCAGGCGGTCTGGCTGCGTCGGTTGCTGGGCGAACTGACCGGCGAGGAAGCTCGTCCACCAGCATGGTGGACAACCAGTCTGCTATTGCCCTTGCAAAAAATCCAGAGTCCTCCATGACCGGAGCAAGCACATCGATACCTGTTTTCACTTCATCCGTGATTGTGTCGATGAAGGACATATTGTTTTGGAGTTTGTCGAATCCGAACAGCAACTCGCAGACATCCTTACCAAGCCACTCGGCCGTCTTCGGTTCATGGAGCTAAGGACCAAGATTGGAATGGTGGGAAACAAGCAAGAACAGCAGGATTAGGGGAAAGGGGAAGAATTGTAAGAAATATAATGTGCTGTTTCATTGTTGTTTCCTTGCAATTGCAGTGCAATTTCCTTGCAGCTGCAAAGCATTTTCATAGCAACCATTCTAGGCTGATTTTTCACGACTTTTCAACTTAGATAATTTCTAGGAAAGCCACTAGGGTAGTTGCTTTTAGTTCTTATAAATAGGGATGCAGTTTTTATTTGTAAACACACAGAAAAACTTAATACTCAATACATTGAGTTGTTCACAATCTTCTTCTTTCATCCTAAAAGTGTTCGTTTGTGCCGGAAGCATTTTTTGCTTACCTGAGTAGTGAACGAGCAGGACTAACACCGTAAAGAAAGTAACGCATTGGAGGTAGTAGTAGGCAGTTATAATTTAGTCTGCGAAAAAGCAGTTCTATATGGATGTACAGTCCAATTATTTATGAAATTTTCAATGTTGACATCCATGGATTGGAATGCTCTAAGGAGACATTAATGTCTTCCTTGTGGCCATATACATCAAGAGAAACGCGTATAGTTTGTATTTTGGACACAAAAGTATTCCAAAGTAACTAATATTGCATATATCTGAGTTATCGTCATGTGTGGTTTTCAAAAGGAAAACATCGTAGTTTTATTTTCATAGGTTCTGTCTTGAAAATGACTTTCTCGATTGTAGAGTCGTGACATTTGTTTTTTTTATCATGTCTATTTTCCAGTCAAGAATTTCCTTGGAGACATTTGTCATCCTAATTGTATGTACAAATCAACATAATTTTATTTATTTGTTTATTTTTTGATTTAAGTTGAATATGTATTGGTGATTAGTAGAGCCTAAAAGTTGAATTTTTAATTAAGTTAGGAATGGGGTTGGGACTCTCAAAGTCCAAGTCCAGTTCATCTAAAACCCAAATTAAACGGACCCTTAACTGCTTCCACATTTACTACAACCATTGACTTTATCAACAATGTATTACGTTCTTGCACTTGCATACTAACATTAGTTAAGGGAGTAAAATGCCCAGTTTGATGAGTCTGCACGGTATGGGCAACTCTTGCTGGGATATCTAATATCCTAACCCAAAAATCACTTCAACTCATACTAGTTTCAAACCTGAGACATATTTCAGGCTCACCATGTTGGTCTAAACTCTAATGAATTAATAAAAAGTGCAGATAATGCTAGTAATGCAAGATGAAATATGAATAAATTTCTTTTACTAATATGATTCCTACATTGTTTATAGGAGTTGAAAACCTGCAAATCTCATAGGATAGGTGGTTATATACTCTAACATGGACCACATGGTAACCCTCAATTACTGGTGAATAATTAGTAGAAGAAATGGTTATGGCTTTTAGTTGTCTTCAACATCCAAACTTAATCCTGATGTTTATTCAGTTACATTCATTTTGCAACTCCTCATTCGATCACACTATAAAGAACTTCAATTAGTGTTGTGTGTTGCTGTAATCTTGGGAACTTGTTGATACATACAGATCAGAAATCTTCTTTATCTTTCTTCAAATGTGTTCCCTGCTCAAGTTGTCTGTCTATGAATGTAGGGGTGAACTCGATTACCTAGTCATAGACATGCCCCCTGGAACAGGTGATATCCAGCTTACTTTATGCCAGGTGTTGGTTTTATGCTCTTTCTAGGTTGTATTTTACTCTTACCATTTCCTGGTGGTACATTAATTGAGGTCGAGTCAACTGTTCAGGTTGTCCCATTGAGTGCTGCTGTTATTGTCACTACACCGCAGAAGTTAGCATTCATTGATGTTGCAAAGGGAGTTCGCATGTTCTCTAAGTTAAAGGTAAGCTAAAGGCCAGTTTCTTTTATTCTTTCATATGCATTCTATTCAGCATAATAATGAGCCGACTTTTGTTAATGATTTTTAAACTTATAATTATCTATTTTTTTCTCTTCTTTAAGAAATCTCTATATGAACTGTATTAGAACTGCATGTTCTGTTTTCAGGTACCTTGTGTTGCAGTTGTTGAGAATATGTGCCACTTTGATGCTGATGGGAAACGCTACTATCCATTTGGCAGAGGTTCGGGCTCTCAGGTTTTCTATTGCTCGTATATTTTATCTAAGTGTTACCCTCTTATGATGTACTTCAGGAGTTATGTACTGTGACTGAGACAAAAATCATGGAACACTAAGGAGTATCGGCACTCGTTTTTTATGAACTTATTCGATAACATATTTGCAGGTGGTCAAGGAGTTTGGAATCCCCCATCTATTTGAGCTTCCAATAAGACCGACTGTGAGTTCCACCTATGATCATGTTAACAATGTTGGCATACATTCGGTAGTTGTCTCTTAAATTTAGAACGCTGTACATTTGAATTGAAGATATCTTTTATTGTTTAGGTTTATTGACTAGCTGTTCACATGTGATGGCTCACCGAGGTGCACTTTAAAATCAGTTTTTTGTACGAAGCATTACTAATGTGCTTGGATAATAAAAGATAAATATGGAACCATAACTTGTAAAATCTGTTTCTCTTTCCTAATTTTCAGCTACAGTGGACGACTGGTATAAAACATGATATGTTGATTCCACTGTTTATACTTTTTACTGTTCATTTCATATTTATCAAGATTGTTTTCCACAGAATAAATTAAATCGTTGAAGCATGACATTATTTGAACTGTTGAATTATATTATGTATGTTGTCCTGGTAACATATCCAAACGGTATCATATTTTCTTGCGCATTTTTATGATTATTTGGCTTTCAGTAGGCTTAGAGATTGCTTCAATGCAAGTGGTTTTCTTTATTTCTTATGATCTAAGGGACAAAAAGAAAAGAATTTGTTTTCATTATGAAGATATCAGACAAAGGCAAGTTTTAAAAGCGCAGATTGTCGTGCACTTCTCCTTTCATTTGATTTAGTAGTTATATGCTTTAAAGAATGTTTACAACATTCATTTGGATTTTCTCTTTCATCTTTATAAATGGGTTGGATAGAACTCATTTCCAAAAGCTAGTTCAAAGGGAAACTGCCTAACCCACACTTATACAAAATAACAACCCAGTAACTGGGACAAACGTAACGTCTATCACCCGCTGTTACGCGTAGCGTGCCAAACCAATGGCCAGGTCCAAACCCAACATAAACTCCAAACAAAAAACCTGCGTGCTCTGATACCATGATAAATGGGTGTGGGTAGAACTTATCCCCAACAGCTAGCACAAAGGGAGAGGGTGGCAAACCCACACTTATGCATGATAACAACCCAGTAACTAATCGATGTGGATAAACATAACCTCTAACACTTCTTTTCCCCATTTTCACTCGCATACATCTTTTGTTGGACTAACCATTATGAGAACAGAAGTTTCAAGTAAAGTTTTCTACACAAGTTGATTTTTAAACTTGTATACTCTCTCTTGTAGATTAAGCGTATGTTCATCCTAGGAACTCTTATATATTTGTTGGTTTACATTCCGCTTAAGCTAAAAAAAAAAGTAAAAAATTTTCCTTTATTTTTTTCTATGTTAGTGAAGGTCTCAGCTATGAATAATCTAAAGGCAGATATTCGAAAAGAAGGTTGTATTCAACTATATTAATATGCCAAAACACCTGTTCTCTCTCTAAAATTATGGAGCTAGACTAATTCTATAAATTGATGAGTGCATAATTCGAAATATACATAGTTCGCACATGACATCTCTATTTTCTTTTACATTTGTTCTGTTTTGCTTGAATTGTTTCACTTTAAAAGAATATAACTGTGGATATTTTATGTGCTTTATATTGCTTTATTGCTCAAAACGTCTGTGGTATTAAAAATTTGTATCAGAAGGTTATAGTTTTTCTTACATTATATATTTGTTAATTAAGCACACGAAAAATTAATAACCAAATTTATAGGCATATTTTTTAAGAAAAGTTCACAAAGTTTGTGCCTTTAGTTGCTACGACATTTCATTTCAAATGGAGATCATACCTATAATGAATTTGCATTTTTAGGTTAAATCTAAACTATTCACAATAGCTATTCCACTCTTGTTACTATTGAGCAACATCAAGAGTAGGAGTGTCAATTTTCTGCTAGACAAATAACAGATATTTGTACATTAAAAGCAAAAGTCATGTGAGTTTATGACACTAGTTACATGGCAGCTATCAGCTTCTGGAGATAGTGGAGTACCCGAAGTCGTGACTGACCCTCAAGGTGATGTTGCAAGAACGTTTCAGGATTTAGGCATCTGTGTGGTTCATCAGTGCGCCAAAATCCGCCAACAAGGTATGCTAGTTTTTTCGATAACGATAGTTGATATATGTGTTACCAGTAGCTGATTTTCTATAGGTCCATGAGTCAGCAGATGCTTTTGCTGATCCATTCTACTTGATGCTTGTTGTACAGTGTCAACAGCAGTAACATACGATAAACTTATGAAGGCAATTAGAGTAAAAGTACCTGAATCAGATCAAGAATTTTTTCTGCACCCTGCAACTGTGAGACGAAATGATCGATCTGCAGAAAGTGTGGTACGTAAAAGAATATTCTCACAAAGGACTTTCTGAAGGATAAGAAAACAAACTAGTTGTGCATGCAGGAAAGGTACCAATTTCTAAAGATGGATGGTTGTGAACATAAATCTAAAAGGTCTTTCCGAATGTTAATCGAAAAGTTCTGTTTTAAACACTCCATGACATATGCCTTCATAATCTACAGATGATTACTCATTCTCGTATATGTTTCTTGAAGAATCCATTTTTTTGTGTGGAAACAAATTGGAATGTAATTCCTTCTTTAAGAATAATGTCAACTTCCAAATCATCTATAGCAAACTTGATCTAAAATCGGCTGTTCAAGTTTCGAATTCTAGTTAATGGGTTGTTATTGTGTATAAGTGTGGTTTGTGCATTCTCTCCCGAGCTAAGTTTTGGGGATGAGTTGTATCCAATCCATTTATCGGACCACTCCAAATTCTGCCATGAGTATCAACTCCATCATTCCTTGGTACCTCATTCCCATATTGTAGTTAAGTGTTTATATAAGCTTCTCGAAAGCCTCTGAAGCTTCAACGACATGGTACGAGCACAAACTTTAATATCCAAACACTCTTGAAAGGGATGATTTATGTAAAACACTGATTTTTAACTTCAAACGTATCCGAAAATGATATGTTATATTGACAATGGTTGTAAACACACATCCATTTTCCCTTACATGCCGAAATCCAGGGTTGTAAAGATGGGTAGAAAATATGTTATAATATAATTCCAGCATGAAACCTTTTTGTTCTCAAATGTTGTATTATTGGAAGATTTCTTGTTGATGAAAAACTGACGAATATAATGCAAATAATTTATGATTTCACGTAGTATATCCGCTCGACACTTGTAGTTTCAACATTTTAATTCCGATTACAGGATGAATGGACTGGTGAGCAGAAATTGCAGTACACGGACATTTCAGAGGACATTGAACCTGAAGAAATTCGTGCTATGGGGAATTATGCTGTATCCATAACATGGCCTGATGGATTTAACCAGGTAATTATCTGACATTGTTCAACTGCTCGACTGTTGAGATTTGAACAAATACTTTTGTTTAAGGAACTCTCCTGTTAGATGTGTAGCTCTCCTATAGATCCTGTAATATTAAAAAAACTATGCGTGTACCTATTAAGAACATTTTCCATAGCTATAATTACTTTAAGGTGAAGATCAAACTTCCAGTATCAGTTAGCAATTTAATATACTTCACTGATTCATTAATTTTCTTAAAGATATACCGGGCATAAGACCTACGATAATTACAGGTGAGTGACAGTGATACACTTTTTAGTCTTCGGACTCTTTTCTCCCACTGAGAGTTTATACTAAATGCACAATAAGAAATTACTACTATAGTCAATACACAATAAGAGAATCTTCTTATACTTACATTTCTCCCCTTCCTCTCTAACATTGTGTTAGAACGAGTTCTCTCGTGCTATATTTTTTCGAAACCCTTCACATGCTGCTGTTCTGAAACTATCAGTCTATAAAAAGCAGCAGCAAAATTGTTGAGACAATTTTCTCATTACGACTTCTGAAACTAAATCTTATTTGGAAATGGCAGTCAGACTCAACAGTCCAAACTATATTTCGTGGTCATGAACTTTCTAACTCTTTTTTCGGGTCACAAAATAGATTAAATCATATTGCTTCTCTTGATTCAAAAGTGATGGTAATGCCACTTGGAAGCGAGTTGATTTTTCTCTCATGATTCGACTTCTTAATAGCATGGAAGAATCTGTTAGCGCAGCTATTATATTCTTAAATTTTGCGAAGGAGATTTTGGATGCCTTACATGCTATGTAGTCAATGAGAGAAGTATATCTCTTGTGTGGTTGAATTACATTAGAAATTGTTCTATTTTTGTCAAGACGGTCGTTTTGTTATTGATTACTTTGCATCATTCGAGGGGGTAGCATATTTTGCTATACTGTCCCTTCTTATGAGGCCCCAACCCAAAAAAACTTCCAGCGAAGAATGGCCAACAGAAAAATCCGGTGGCACGTGTGGCTTACACGCGTGCTTCCGGCGGTGAAAGTTGACCGGAAAGTCGATCCGGAGGCGGCGAGTTGACTGGTGTGGGAGTTGAGATGGAAAAAAAAAATATATTATTTGTATGGTTGTGATACCATGTTACGAACCTTAGGGTTTTTAGACAAAGGAATAATTCACATGTGAAGATGCCCATATATATAGACTTAGCGCGTTAGTATATATGGATTGAGCCTATTATATAGTTAACACAATAATGATAATCTCGGTTTTATCATCTTTAATCAATTCTTCCATGGCTTTGCTTTCATCTCAACACATTCAATTATACAACTTTTTAGGAATTATGATAAATAACCCGTTAGTAGTCCATTTAGTCCTAAGCCCACTAAGTTTGGTTTAGGGTTAAGATTGGGTTTAGAATATTGCTATCCTGTTTAAATAAGGGTTTTCATTAGTCCAAACCGTTTAGCTGAATCCCGCTAGGGCTAACTCGTTTAATATTTATATTCAACTCGTGGTTGGGATAATTTGGTTGAGAGGGTTTCAAGAAAAAAAATGTACCAGAAATTGAGGACTCGAGCGTGAGTAATTGTGTGTTCTCATGTGACCAGTAGTGCCTTACTTATACTTCTATTCAAGTCGTCTCCTGCAAGTCTCGAGTCTGATCACGTCCGCATGTCCCAAGTCTAATTTGTGGAATCATGTTTATAGTTATTATGTAATTTAGTTACCAAATAATGAAATATGCTAATTGCCTGAAATTTCATTTATTTATTTCTATGTACTTTTAAAGTAAAGCTTATATCAAATATTCCCAGAATCAATTGAGATTAATTTAATGGGTTAGCCTAAGTTGCGTTTGAAGTACTATTATGAGATTTGCGATCTTAGGTAAGATGGAGCCAGGATCATGGGACCCTTTTTTGCTTATATTATCAAATCATCGTCGCCCCAAATTTGGTGGTTTCTTCTTATTATGTAACTAAAGATATCTTACATTATCTAGTTTGAATGTACTTTTATACTTAATAAAAGTTTGATAATGACTATATTATTCCTTTAGTAAAGGATGCTTTGATTACTATAATTGTGGTTAAGTTATATCAAAATAGGGAGTATTCTGTGATCTCCAAGAATATGCGTATAATAGTAAGCACAACCATTTGAAAACAAATATGGCTTTGTTAGTAGCAATATCCCTACATTATCTAATGCTTTGCACATGTATGCTTATATTCAAGGCTTCAAGTTAAACATTTGATGGCCCTTTGTTAATGCTTGCAGATAGCTCCATATGATCAACTCCAAATGATGGAGCGTCTAGTTGATGTTCCTCAGCTTCTCCACCAATAAAGCTGCTGCAGAGATGCCTGAATGTCGCGTTTGGTCGATTTATGTAATACGTTCATTAAACTTATTAGTTTTGGAGAATCTTTGTCTGTTTGATTGGCGATTCACCAAAATTTTTGTCCGCTTCATCATGAGCAGCACCTCAAGCCAATGAAGCATGTTGCACAAGCTGATGGTTCTTTATTGTAATTTCCTTATAAGTAACAATCTTAACTTCAGTTAGTATATTGATAGATTTTCCAAATTGTATATACAGTTTGTGTAAAATTTTCGAGAAATTTACACCCAATACTACATCTTTTAACATTATTTGCAAAAATACGAACGTCAAAACTCTCCTTTGTAAATACGATTTTTTTAGTTTCAATTAAATATGTAATTGACGGTTTGTGCGGTTTGAAATTATTAATCATAATCATCCTGAAGACACAATTAATTGGTCAAATTGGAACAAGCATATCGGGAATCATGATAATTCATATATTACCAAAAAAACAACCCGCTAAAAAAAAAAAAAAAAATCTCTCACCAAATCACGACTTTTGTGTTCCTTCACCTCATACAAGACAGGAGACGGAGAAAAAAAAATTCCATAGAACACTCAAACACCATCTTCCTCAATAGATTTATCAATTGCCAATCGAAGAAAATTACAAGATGTCAATTATCACAATAGTGAAGATGAAGTTTGATAACTCGCTCACTATCTCGTCTAACAACTAAAAATTAAAAATTCGAGCATAAAGTCATCCAAAAGAAGCCAGTCGCCGCCGCCATACGTTGAGCCATGAATCTAAGATGTCGCTCAAAAAATTTAATTCTCAACCGAGATCCAAGCGGGACCACGTAACCCCTCCACTGCCGCTACTGGCCGTCGCATCGTCTTTCGTCACTCCTTGGCAAGATTCTCAACTGAGAGCCAAGTGGTATATCACGACAGTCCTCCGTCGTTGGTCTTCGCATCGTCTGTCGATCTCCCACCCCTTGATTCTTCTAATTTTCAACAAGAGTACGACTCGAGATTTGGTTTAGATTAGATATGTTTAATTGTACATGTGTCATAGTTGTATGAGGTTTTGTGTTTATATATTGTTAGTTTATCTTAAGTTTAATTATATTGCAATCGATCAGAATGTTGTGTTAAGTTTTATCCCGTTTGTGTTATTTATATGTTGTTTATCTTATGTATAATTATACGGTTAATTTACATGCATTTTACATGTTATTTATCTTATGTATATATACAGTATATCTATACACAAAATATACCGTGTTGTTTTTTAGAGTGCACAAAATTGTTGATCGAACTTTGTAAATTTCATGTAAAGTTGAAACATGTTTGAATTGATAAGTTCTAAGTTCAATTCGGTGTCATGTAAAGTAGACATATAATGTTTATCTAATGTATAACTACATTCGGTTTGGATTTTGCAATAATTCAGAATTGTGTATTATGTTTATATACCGTTTTAGTGTTGTTTATATGTTGTTTATCTTACGTATAACTATACGGTTAATATTAGAAAAATGTTTGATCTTGTTTATCTAGTGTATATATACAGTATATCTGACATATTTTTCGTGGTTATGGGAAAATATATATATTATCTAAATTTTTTTACCGAAATAAATTTGCGGAGAGAGAAAAAAACATAAACATTAAAAGAGAAATGGATGGAAAGAGAAACGTATCAGATTTGATACGTTGATTGTGGAGGCCATCATGCCATGCTCATTATATGGAGAGAGAAACTATCATATTTGATATCATTAATCAATATATGGAGAGAGAAACGGATATGTTAATTTGAACCAATTCTCGTACAAATAAAAATAAATTCACTACTTATTCCTTTTTTGATTAATTTTTCTACAGATAGTATATATGTAAATATATCTATATAAGGGTATATGTATGTAATTTTCCCAAAATTTTCTGCATATATGTTGTCCTTGTTAAGTATATCAAGGCCCAGGCCCATTATCAATTCTTTATATATGGCCCTTTCATATCAAACAATGTCATCAACGCAGTAAATCTAGGTATGTAACATGGTATCGAGCCACAACAAATAATTTTTTTTTCCCTTCTCCTTCTAGTCTCACCTCCCACACCAGTCATCTCGCCGCCCCTATATTCACTCTTCGGCCAAACATCGCCGGAAAATACCGCGCGTGTGAGTTACATGCGCCGGAAAATTTTGATGTCGGGCATCTCACGCGCCGGCGCGTGGGGGCGCGTGGTTGGCTGGAATTTTCTCCGGCGAACGTCAGTCGGATCGGAATTTCGAGAGGTTGCTGCCAGTGGCGTCAGTTTTCTGTTTTGAAGTCTTTTGGGTGTTCGTTTTGGCCTTTTTCAGACCAGCTCTTTGTCGTGGTTAGGGTTCGTTTGTTCCGATCGATCCCAACACTACTCAGTTCCTGATTTGAGTCTTCACACGTCCGTCTTGTGATCTTACGCTGCCTGTCGCAGCCTCATCTGTCTTATTATACATCATTGTTTGCATATCGCCCGCCCATTGCGGAGGTATTTTGTCATCTACTGTCGAATCATGTCGCAACTCAATGCCATTGTTATCAATATCACTCTCGATGGCCAAATTATCGGGAGTGGGCTTTTTCTGTGGAAACAGTATTGAGGGGTTATGGTCTAGCCTTTCACTAACCGATGACGGTCCTGAACTAAAAGTTGACAATAGCAATGCTGCTGAGATCAAAACGTGGCAAATTAATGACGTGAAAGTGATGGCTGCCATCGTCAAAGTGTCAAGCAGTCCATGATTATGAGTCTTTCCACTTTTCGAACAGCTAAGACGATGTGGTCTTATTTGCAACAACGCTACGTTCAGGATAGTGGTGCACTCTTGCACACACTTATGCAGCAAATTCATGTCCTTGAACAGAATGATATGTCCATTGATGAGTACTACTCAGCTTTTGATCGTTTGATGGGACCATCGATCTCTATGGTGCCTCCATGCACAGAAGAGGAGTGTTCAGCACGTAAATTTGTTGAGAAATTTTTTATATTCCGCTTTGTCATGGGGGTTAGAGCAGAATTTGAGTCTATTCGTACACGATTACTTCATAATTCTTCTACTCTAACCATGGCACAAGCATTGTCTGAGTTGATTGCTGAAGAGACTCGTCTCCGTTCTATGTCACTTGCTCCGTCGACAATATCTCATGGTGTATTAGTTGCTTCTCATCGGGCATCCTCCCAACGGGTTAGTGCACCAAAAGGTGGTTCTTCAGACTCTTGTCAGCATTGCGGGAAAACAGGTCATATTGCAGAAAATTGTTTTGCTCAACATCCAGAAAAATTGGCTGAGTATCGTGCACGTCGTGCTGCTCGGACTCATGGTACGACTCGTGTTACTAAGGGGTCTGCATCCGTTGTTGCTGCTTCACCTGTCAATGCTCCTCAGTCTTGGGTTCTTGATTCAGGGGCATCATTCCATGTGACTTCTGATCAGTCTCAGTTGGTTAGCTGCAAATCGGTCACTGATGGTACTTCTATTCAGATTGCTGATGACACATCTTGTCATATTACTCATCAGGGTTCTCTAAACAATTCACGTTTTTCAGTACCTAATATCTCTTATGTTCCTAAGTTATCCATGAACCTTCTTTCAGTTGGTCAAGTCACTGATCAAAATTGTTTTGTTAGATTTGATGACTCATCTTGTTTTATTCAGGATCGTCGAAGCGGGACTGTGATTGGGACTGGCCATCGCCGTAGGGATTCTTCTAATCTTTACATCCTAGACACTTTGCATCTTCCCTCTCCACCTGGTTCTACCGCTCGTGTGTCATCCATTGCCTCGTCTTCCGTCTCATCCTTTGCTAAATGGTATCATCGTCTTGGTCATTTGTGTGGGTCTCGTTTGTCTACTTTGATTAAGAATGGTTGTTTAGGTCGTACTTATGTTGAGTCTTGATAAGGGAAAAATATACATTTATTATACGACACGTGGCTCGAGAGAATAAAGACACGTATGATCCGAGGACCGTTAGAGTCCAGGATTAAGGCCAAAGCCCAACCTCAATTCAGGCCCAAGGTCCCAAAGAGCTCTACTCTGGTCCCAATATCCTGAGGAGAATTACTATAGGCCCAAGGTCCAGAGGAGCTTTACTTTGGGCCCAAAGTCTGGTGTCAGCCCACGAAACTTATGGGCTAGGGAGTCCTCCGCACATGAAGGGAGACCTATGTCGTTTGACTCATAATAAAGGACGACCTAGGTCAAGGTAAGGGATTATTCTAACCACTCCAAACTCCCTCTTCTATTCATTCCGCAGCCACCACCTCAAAAAATCTAAATCCGATTCTAACTTAAGCATCAGAGGATCTACCCTTGGGGACAACCCCGGGGTTCTGTTTTGCAGGTGACGGAGCAAAGGAGACGATTTCAAGAAGACGTCGGAGCATCAACCATCGCCAGGTGTCCTCTGACTAACGTCAGATAATTCTTGTATCATCAATTGGCGCACACCGTGGAGCTGACGACTTAGGAAGAGGATTCATGGCGATACGGAAGAAAGGTGAAACCAGTCGAAGGACGCGAGGCGCTTTACGACATGATCAATCCCAAGAAAGTGAATCAAACTCTCAGGCAAACCCTAGCCCAAGCCAAGGTTCACAAAATCCGGAGACCTCGAAGACCAAGGCCGAACGACTACAGAGGGTCGAAAAAGAACTCCTTGAACTGAAGACCCTGATGAAGGGTATGATGGAAAAAGAAGCATCCCTAGGTCGAAAGGATCAAGAAGCCAGCCATGGCGAAGGTTCTAAAGCCCCCAACGATGAAACCGAGGTCAGATCTAAAAGAGACCTCGGGAGAAGGAATTTCACACCTGAGGATGGCTATCTTAAGCAAAATCTTGAGGAGATGAATGAAAGGCTCGGAGTGGTGTGGAAAGAAGTCAGAAAGCCGACGTCAGATATTTTCTCACCCACCGAGTCCCCTTTTGTTGATATCATCATGAAAGAGGAAATTCCCTCTAGCTTCAAGATGCCTCAGATGGAGAATTATGATGGAACTTCGGACCCCCGTGACCACCTTGAGAATTTCCAAGCTCTCGTGATGCTTCATGGGGAGACCGACGCCATCAAATGTCGAGCGTTCTCGGCCACACTTAGAAAGAGCGCCAGGGTTTGGTTCTCTTCACTTCCAGCGGCCTCTATCTATACTTTCAAACAATTGGCACAAGAATTTCTAAACCACTTTGTTAGTAGCAAACGGTACAAGAAAGCTTCGGCCCACCTTATGGGCGTTCGTCAGAGGTCGAATGAGACGCAAAGGGAGTTCATCCAACGTTTTAACGTAGAGGCACTAGAGATTGAAGACTTGGACCAGTCTGTGGCCTTAGCCGCACTCATGAACGGGGTTCGAAAGTCCTCAAGGTTTACTTTCTCTTTGTCGAAAAAACCACCGTTATCCCTCCCTAAACTCTTCAGTAGGGCCGAAAAGTACATCAACGCTGAGGAGATGTCTAGAATGGAGGATGAGTGTGAGGCCTCTGACAGAAAGAGGATGAGGGACTCTGGTGAAGATAATGGTGTAAAGAGAAAAAAAGTATGGGATAGGTTGTCTGTCACGACCAACTCATCGAAGGATCGGTCCAATCTTCCGAGGTTTGAAAGGTATACTCCTTTGTGTGCTACAAAGAATGAAATCTTGATGTATATTCGAGATAAGGACTATGCCAGGTGGCCAACCAAGATGAGAACCCCGGCAAACAAAAGAAGTCGGGATAAGTATTGTCGTTTTCACAGAGACCACGGTCACGATACCGAGGACTGTGAGACACTGAAAAACGAGATTGAGGACTTGATACGCAGAGGATACCTTAAGAAATTTGTGGGAAAAGACAAAAGTAGCCCTCAACCTCAGCGAAGACGCTCAAAAGATCAAAGTCGTAGTCCTAGAAGGGGTAATCCTAGGACGCGAAGTCCGAGGAGGGACAACACTCAAGTTGCTGGGGTCATAGCTGTCATCACTATAGGACCATCCGACAGAGAAAGCAATTCTGCTTGCAAAACATATGCAAGGCAACCTCGAACAAATGAGCCGCAAGAGAAAAGGGCTCGTAGGGAGACACAAATAACCTTTACAGAGGAAGACACGGGTAACATTCGAACTCCTCATGATGATCCCATGTCATTACACTTAAGATTGGGAATTACGGGGTCAAAAGGGTGTTGGTGGATAGTGGCAGCTCGGCTGATATCATATTCTATTATGCATTTTAGAAGATGAAAATTGGTCGTGAACGACTAAGTCCAGTCAAAACTCCACTCATGGGGTTCACAGGTGAAACCTTGGAGCCGGAAGGAATTATAACTCTCCTGTTAACTGCAGGGGACTCACCCCAGCAGACCACAGTCATGATAGATTTTTTAGTTGTGAAGGTCCCCTCTAGTTACAATGTCATCCTTGGACGACCGGGGTTGAACAAGATGAAGGCCATAGTCTCTTCATATCACATGCTTATGAAGTTCCCGACCGAGAATGGCATCGGGAAAGTTCGTGGAGACCAAGAGGTAGCCAGACAATGTTATGTGGCCTCACTCAAAGGTAAAAGAAAGAACTCGGAGGCTCTGACCATAGAGAGCTTAGATCCAGAGGACGAGGTTAAGAAAACAGGAGAACCAGTAGAGACCTTAGTCTCAATTGAGCTTTATAAAGGGGACAATGATAAGGTTGTGCGAATAAGGTCCTCATTGACCGATGACCTTAAGGCAAAGCTTGTCCAATTCTTGAGAGAAAATGCTGAAGTCTTTGCTTGGAGTCCATCTGACATGCCGGGAATTGACCCTGAGGTCATAGTCCATCGACTAAATGTGGACCGTAGCTTTAAGCCAGTTCAACTACCAGGAAAGGCACAACAAGTTATCTCCAAACTAGGATGGCCCTTACCGTGTCCGAGCAGCGGTGAAGGAAGGCACTTATAAGTTGGAGGACTTATACGAAAAGCCTATACCAAGTACTTGCAAGTTGAGACTTCGTACTCAGACCATTTCAATAAAAGTTGCATTTTGTTTTGATTTCCGACATTGTTAGAACATACGGTAGAATTTCAATGGATCACCATTGCCACAACTACCTCCATTGATAGAATTGAAGTGGACAACCATTGCCGCTATCAAAGTTACAAAGGATTGCAGTAGAGAGCTATTGCCCCTGCAACTAGTCCTCGGTTGTAGCTTCAGAACGCTAGTCATTTGGTAGAATGATCTATTGTAAGAGTAGTGAAAGAGCACCCAAGGCTAGAATTGGGACTACCTAGTTCTTAAAAGACAACAGATTAAATCAAACAACGTTACATAAGCTGGGAGTTCAAAAGACCAAGGTCTACAATCATAAAAAAAAAAAGAGCACAAGTCCAGAAGTGACAACAAAACAAACAAAGTCCTAAAATCATCAATAATCAAGCATCTCTAGAAGCTGAGCGGCCAGCATCCTCCTCGCCTGTCATGGGATCAACAGACTCGGGAACAAGACGATTGAGGTCAAAGGAAGGATCAAGGGTGCCAACGAGCTGCCTACAGGCGTCGAACCCGTCGAGCCAATAGTCCGAGTTCACCTCAGCAGCGTCCTCGGCCTTCTTGTTGGCGTCCTCCGCCTTCTTGTTAGCCTCTTCAAGGCTCGAGTCCATCCCCTTAATCCTCAGATCGATCTTCTCAACGAGAGCCCTTAGGCGCGTCACCTTCGTATGATGGCGTTCGCTCTTCTCTTCAGCCTTCGCCTGAGAGGCCTCGTTACGCTCTAGCAAGTCCCTCAACTCAAGGATCCTCCGGCTCCCATAGGCAATCTTGTCAACCATGCCCTGGTGAGTGCGAAGAAGCTGAAAGACATAGAAAAAGTTTAGAAAATTTCGGAGGCAACATAGGAAGAACTAACATACGAATAACAGGAGTTCTGGTTACCTTAGCCAAGTACTCGTAGCCGTCATCAGACAGCCCCTCAGACGTCGCGACTTGGAGGCCCTCCCTATCTCTGCGGGGTAACATGTGGCTCATCATCTCCACAGCAGTGCTGCAGTCCGACAGACTGTCGTCGACGTTAACATTCCACTCCGGAATGAACTTATCCGACAGACCAGAGAAATGGTCAAAGCCTCCATCGGTGAACATCTGGGAACCTCCAGTTCCGCTACCCTCTCCAATGGCAATGTTAACCTTGGGAGCTGAAGTGACCAGAGGAGGAGTAGGCCCCAAAATAAGAGGCCGTGGTACCTTCTTTGGGGGAACCCCGGACTCCTGCCTCTGGGCGGCATCAGCCACGACCTTGCTTCTGTTCACCCTAAGCCTGATCTTCTTAGCTTTGTGCACCTCCATACCTAAA
>CACSLK010000984.1:1100012-1116713 GCA_902706635.1 Striga hermonthica
TTATGTCAATATGATCTTGGAGGAGGAGAAAGAGAAAAGGAAGGAACTGGCCGACGTGTACCTTTCAACTTTGGCCGAGGTGGAGGTCGAACAGCATTTCGACGACATGACCCCGGAGCAAATTCAGAGCCGGGTCAAAGCTTACATCGAGGAGAAGGCAAGGTCGGCCAATAAGGAGATTGAAGTCGTTAAGGTTGTCACGCCGGCTGAAGATGATGTGGATGAGTTACCCGATCCTCGCGATGATTTCATTCCGGTGCCAGATGGGGCCATTGAAGCTGCTGCTAAGGCAAAGGAGTCGCAGGTCTTGGAACGACTATCTTCTGGGACCGAAGTCGGAGAGGTCAGTGGCACCGGAACCGAAGTTGAGAAGAAGGATGATGAAGCTTAAAGTTTTAGTTCTTTTTGAGGTTTTATATATATTTGGAGTATGTAATCGGGGTTCCGGCATGTCAGCATCCTTAGTAGGAAATATGTGATGTTTAAGTAAGTAATCGGGGACATCAGACAGTTGAGTCCCTTAGTAGGAAAATATGTAAGGTATTTCCCAGAATTCTTCGAGATATATATATATATATATTTATGAAGTGTTCGCGTACTTTTTCTTTTGATTTATGTTTGCTGTACAAATTTCAGCAACTTTTTGACCAAGTGTTTTGAACTCGGTTCGTTTGCTGTACAAATTTCAGCAACTTTTTGACCAAGTGTTCTGAACTCGGTTCAAATTATACAATGAATTGCTTCAACTCGGACTTATTTATATTAGTAACCAAGTTGTGAGCATTTTTAAACATAGTTTCCGAGTTCCACTTTGATCTTCAGTTTTTATGATAACTTCAGCCACAAGTGTAAGTCGATATGCGGGTTTTCACATAACTCGCGTAACTTAGCACATATTTCGGGCTGTACGTAAAATAAGATAGAGTTCACCGAACTTCGTCAGAGTTCGGTTATGGAATGGCCCCGACCGATTTTTATTTTTTAAGTTCGGTGACTTTCGGGGCCCGTCAAATCATGTGTGCTGAAATGACGTTTGACGAGCATCACCCCCATCCGAAAATATGTGGTATTCGGACATATTATGAGGTATCAGCTAGACCGAGTGTCGCAATGCTTACATCGGTACAAAACATTCATAGAACTGAGCTTCAAACTGTTTACATCGATATCGAGCTGTTGCTCGGATTTTCAAAAACGCAAACTGACAGGCTTGTCAGTACATCAAAAAGGTGACTTCGTATATTCACCGTGGCAAAAGGAAGGTCCGTGCAAAGGGAAGGTCGGCTATTCGACTTCGGATCCTTCATTGATAGAACTTTTTCAAGAACACAGCATTCTAGGGATATTGATGTGGTGTTCCATCAGGATGAGCAATTCGGTAGGCGCCATGAGGTAGGACTTTAATGATTTGAAAGGGTCCTTCCCACCTCGGTCTGAGTGGTCCGGGGTCAGGCCCCATTACACGTTTGAGGACCAAGTCTCCAACTCGGAATGAACGAGGTTTGAGTTTAGAATTGAGATATCGCTCATTTCTTTGCTTGTAAGCAGCATTCCTGAGTTCGGCCCGGGTATGGTGTTCTTCAAGCAGGTCCAGATTAGTTTTTATGTTTTCCGAGCTGGCCTCTTCGGTGAAATGTTGAACTCGGTAGGTCGGTTCTCCGAGCTCAACCGAAACCACGGCTTCTGAACCGTAAGTTAAGGAAAATGGGGTCTCGCCGGTAGACGTTCGAGTGGTAGTCCGGTAAGCCCACAGGACATGTGGCAACTCTTCAAGCCAAGCTCCTTTGGCGGCGTCAAGTCGGACTTTGAGACCGTTCTTTATGAGCTTGTTCACAGCTTCAACTTGGCCGTTGTACTGCGGGTGGTAAGGCGATGAGAAGAAGTGCTTGATGTTGTATTCTTCGCATAGAGATTCAAGTCGTTTGCCTTCAAATTGTTTACCGTTGTCGGTTATGATGGAATTTGGCACCCCGAAGCGACAGATAATTGACTTCCACACGAAATCGACGACCTTCTGCTCGGTTATTGTGTCTAACGGTTCGGCCTCGGCCCATTTAGTAAAATAGTCGACTGCCACGATAGCAAACCGGACACCTCCCTTTCCGGTTGGTAGAGGACCTATAAGATCAATCCCCCATTTGGCAAAAGGCCACGGACTGTAGATCGATTTGAGTTCTTCGGGAGACTGATGGACATTAGGCGCAAATATTTGGCATTTTGGGCACTTACGAACCCATGCAGCAGCGTCGGTCTTCAAGGTTGGCCAGTAATAACCCTGTCGCAAGATTTTATAAGATAATGCTTGTGCGCCGGGGTGACTTCCGCAAATCCCTTCATGGACTTCTTCAAGAATATACCGTGACTCAATTTCATTCACGCATTTTAAAAGTGGGACGGAGTATCCCCTTTTAAATAAAGTTCCGTTGTCCAGTGTGTACCGAGCTGCTCGAATCCGAAGTGCTCGAGCTTCTTTTGGGTCTGGGGGTAAGGCCCCAGTTTCTAAGTAGTGGATAATAGGATCCATCCAAGTTGGTGGTTTTTGGGATGTTACCGGATTGATGGTCGTGACCTCGGAAAGGGCAGTTGACGGTTGTTCTTGCTGGCCAATTTGGACGTACTCCGCGCTCTCCATCCCGGTACTGGATGCAAGTCGAGATAAGGCATCTGCTTGAACATTGAGAGTTAGGGGGATGTGCTCAAGGTCGGCGGAGAATTTTGATAATTTCCGTTTGGCCAAAGAGAGATAGGGTGTCAGCCGAGGTTCTTTGACTTCATATGAACCATTGATTTGGTTGACAAGGAGCTGGGAGTCTGAGAAGACTTTGAGGTGGGTCACGTTCATGGATTCCGCCAAATTTAATCCAGATAGTAAAGCTTCATATTCGGCTTCATTATTGGTTGCCGGGAAGAGAAACTTCACCGAGTGACAGAATAACCGGTTTTCTGGATCAGCTAAGACTATCCCTGCGCCGGCTCGGTTAGCTGTTGAGGAGCCATCAATATAGAGGACCCATGGTTGATTATCACGATGAACTGTGATGGCCGGGGTAAACTCGGCGATGAAGTCAGATAAGGCTTGAGCCTTGATCGCGGTCCTCGGTTGATAATGGATGTCGAATTGTCTGAGCTCAATGGCCCATTTAACCATGCGTCCCGAGGTGTCAGGTCGGTGTAGGATTTGCCGAAGTGGATACAAAGTGCGAACAGTTACAGAATGCTCTTGGAAATAAGGTCGCAATTTCCGGGCTGCAATCACAAGTGCAAACGCCAACTTTTCCATCGGAGGATAACGTAGTTCGGCATCATGCAAGGCTTTGCTGACGTAATAGATAGGGGATTGCAGCAATCGCTCTTCGCGTATCAAAACAGCGCTAACGGTAGAATCACTGACTCCGAGGTATAAGAACAACATTTCCTCGGGTTTCGGCTTTTGCAAAGTCGGGGGAGAGACTAACGTCTCCTTGATGTTAACAAGAGCTTTCTGGCATTCCTCGGTCCATTCAAAACGTTTTCCTTTCTTAATTGCTTCAAAAAAGGGTCTGCAACGATCTGTAGACTTAGAGATGAATCGGTTGAGTGCGGCAAGTCGACCGGTTAGGGCCTGAACGCCCTTAACCGAGGTCGGGGGAGTTAGATCTTGAATGGCCTTTATTTTGGCCGGATTGGCTTCAACTCCGCGCTGGCTAACCATATAGCCCAGAAACTTTCCAGACTCAACTCCAAAAGTACATTTCTTAGGATTCAGGACCATGGAATAAGATCGGAGGATGGCGAACATTTCTTGAAGATGTGTTATATGATCTAAGGCGTGTACCGACTTGACGAGCATGTCGTCAACGTAAACTTCCATAGTGTGACCGATCAGTGCGGCGAACATTTTGTTGACAAGGCGTTGATATGTGGCTCCGGCGTTCTTTAATCCAAACGGCATCATCGTGTAACAGTATAAGCCTCGGGCCGAATAGAATGAAGTGTGTTCAGAGTCCTCGGGATCCATAGGAATCTGATTATAGCCTGAATAAGCATCCATGAAGCTCATCAACTCATGTCCCGACGTCGCATCAACCATATAATCTATGTGTGGAAGCGGATAGCTGTCTTTCGGACACGCCTTGTTTAGGTCGGAAAAATCGATGCACAATCTCCATAGCTCATTGCTCTTTTTAACAAGAACGGGATTTGAGACCCACGTCGGGTATTTGGCTTCCTTGATGAATTTGTTGTCGATGAGTTTTTTGACTTCTTCTTCCAACGCCTTTTGACGATCCGGCCCCAGTTTCCTCCTCTTTTGCACAAAAGGCCGGATGGTTCGATCGAGGTTCAACTTGTGGCTAGCGACACCGGGTCGATGCCCTTCATATCCTCGTGCTTCCAAGCAAAAACATCAGAATTATGTTTGAGAAACGAGATAAGTTCTGACCGAAGTGGTTCTTGAAGATGACTTCCAATACGCAATGATTTGTGGAACACTGGTTCATCGATATAGATCAATTCTACGTCTTCTCCAGGTTCGGCTCGATCACTTCGGCTTTTTTCCTTGAACAAGGCTCTGGGGTCCAACTCGTCTTCTTCAAGTAGTGGCTCCTTCCCAGGCCGGCGACCTCGGTCTTCAGATAAAGGATCCGAGGTGGAAGGATCGCCGACGTGGTTGTTTGGTTCTTCGGACACCGCGTCGTCTGAAGCGTGTTGCTGTGGGGAGGCTTCATTATTACCCATTAAAGTTGAATGAACTCCATTGGATGGGATAAAAGTAACAAGTTCTCGAGCTTCCCTTTGACCTCCAAAGTGTGTCCCTTCTCCTCGTACAGTCGGGAACTTCAGAGCATAGTGAAAAATCGAAACTGCGGCTCAAAGTTTATACAATGTTGTTCTGCCAATGATGGCATTGTACTCATTATTGATATCCATAACTTTGAAAGTTTCCATGACGAGTTTGGTGACATTCTCCGACGTGCCGAATCTGACAGGTAAAGTGATCTCGCCGATAGGCTTTGACATACTGCCGTTGAACCCTTGTATTTGATCATTGCAAGGTCGAATTTCGGCGGGATCAAGACCCATTTTGTCAAAAGCTTTCAACATCAAAATACTCGAATAGGCCCCTGTATCCACCATGACGCGATGAACTGGAATTCCGTATATAGGGACAGTGATAACAAGCGCGTCGAAATGAGGGTGTGCGAAGTGATTCGCGTCCTCCATATTAAAGGTTATGGGGCAGTTCCGATTGTTGAGAACATCCCTTAAATCGGTAGTGTAGACCTGTTTGCCGGAGTTGTAGGCTTGTCGGGCATAAGCCTTGATTTGTCGACGGGATAATGTACTCCGGGGATTATTGGTATTGACCCGGTGGACAATGATTTGCATCGGTTCAGGAGACCGATCTCGTTTACGTCCTCGGGAAGTTCCAGCAGAGTTAAAATCGGATGTCTCCGAGGTGAACACAAATACTTCTTTATCTCCTTGTCGAAGGCGTTTTGACATGGCACCTCGGTCCTCCTCATCGTCTTCATCAAAGGGTTCGATCTGACGCCCCGGACCTCGCCTCTGGGGATCAGTATTACGGTAAAATTTTCTAAGCTGCGGATGGCCAATCAAACGCAACAATGCAGCTAACAAACTCAAACACTCGTCCGTGTTGTGCCCTGGCGACTTATGATAATCACAATATCGGGATTTGTCCAGTTTTTCTTCGGTCATCCGAAGTGGTTTGGGATCTGGTAAGATGCCCTTCCCTTTGATTTCTTCATATATTGTGGCTGCTCCTGCAGAATACACGGTTTGATAACCGGACTTCACGTCGGTAGCATACTGTTTTCGGGCAGCTCGAACTTCAGGATCATTGGGATCTCCTCGGGGAGGTCCCCTGGATTGAGTCTTACCTTGTTTTTCGAAGTATTTATTCTTTTTCTTCTCATCGGTTCCCGGCTTAGATGATTTCAGATTAAAATTAAAGTCGGGGACCGACATGGCTTCCTCAGCTATAATATGTTGCTGGGCTCGAGCGAGAAATTCTTGAAAAGTGTTCGGTTTATTTTGGCATAGTGTCCATCGGAAAATTGAGTTTGGCTTTAACCCAGCAATAGCCATGACAAGCAATGTCTCAGGATGGCAGGGTTCCATATTCTGAACTCGGTCATTGAACCGGGCAATATAATCCTTGACACTTTCATCATCTTTTTGAGTGATATTCGCAAGAGATTCTTTCGGGATAAGGCATACTTGAGCCCCGATGAAATGAGATCGGAAAGCCGACCTCAGTTGTTGCCACTTCCAAATTGAACGAGGAAGAAGAGAATGGTACCATTTTTGGGCCCGAGGCCCCAGTGTAAGTGAAAACATACGACACCGAAGTGCGTCTGAGGCCCCATGCGGATCCATCCAAGAAGTATAATGACCGAGGTGCGAGTCAGGGTCAGATGTTCCATCATATAACCCGATTTGGGGGACTTTGACTTTTCCAGGTATTGGTTCCGAAGTGAGCTCCGGAGTAAGGGGAGAATCGGCTTCCAAATACACTTGTGCCGAGGTAGAGGCCCGCCGAGGTGGATCTTCAGGTGCCCGTTGCCGACTTTCCAATTCGGCTATTCTTCGTCGCAGTGTTTCAAGTTCGGATGACTCTTGACGAGCCCGATTTCGTTCAATATGCAGTCGAAGGTCTGTCTGCGCTGGGTTGGAGGGATTTCGGCGCTGTGCATGAGGCGGTGATCGTCGTGAATGACCCGACTGGCTTTCGGCAGTTTCTTCTTGAGGAAGTATAGGAGGATTGCGCCCGGCGTCGGTGCGACGCGTATTTTGTTCCGGAGGTGGTTGCGACATTCGATCACGAGGTTGAGATGTAGCATGGGATGTTGTCCTCCCACCGTCTTGTCGTGCCGGTGGATTCTGCCGGTTTGCAGGAGTCGTGGGAATGATGGAGTGTCCCGGAACAGTCGTTGATATTCCCGGAATCGTTTGGGCCATTAGAGCGGCAAAACCACGCGCAAACTCCGGATTCTGAAACAGAACAGCGTAATCCGGTACAGGTGGGGCCACGGCTTGTCGTCTGGCAGATTGCGCGGCGCTGCGACTGTGGCCGTCTCGTGAGGTGTGACCACGATGATCTGAGTGAGACATGGTGGATATGGCTGGTGTGAATTGTCACTTGGAAAAGCGGAGATTAACCTCAAATCACTTATGAGGCCCTCATTCTAGCGCCAAACTGTTGTTATGTGATTTCTAACAACGATGTAACAAGTGATTAAGATGATAATTATGAACGGTTTGGACGTTAAGTATGTAGAAATAACTCAACAATGGCCCCGGTCCGAGGTGAACCGAGGTGAAGAGCCGTGATGGGCTTTTACGTGTTTCATGTTTTGTGAATTCGGGGATCCCCGTACAAATGTCATAGGGTCACTATTTATAGTAACGTTTAGATGGATACATTGGGATTTGTGTACTACTTTTCGTATAAAGTAGCTTTTGGTGGGCGGTTTGGAGCAGTGGGTCCCACAAGAATGATGACGAATCTTGTAGAGCGTGATGCTTGTGCGTAGGCGCCTTGTCACCTGCTTGAGGAGGTGACGACCTCGGTTTGAGTAGACCTCGATGGATCTTGGTCACTTCGGTCTTTGGTAGTTCAGACCGGTTCTTTGTGCGGGTCGGTATAGTTTCGGATCACGTCGGTTCAGCAGTTAATTGCACTTAACAAGATGCTTAAAACCTCTTAATGGTGTTTTGCCGAGTCGGATGATAACAAAACATTAACTCACAAAGCAAAATGAAGAACCACATATGAAGCAATAACTTGACACCAGTCAATACTCCTCAAAATAAATATTAAAATCTTATTATAAACATCAACTCATAAAGCAAATGAAGAGCAACATATGAAGCAATAACTTGACACCAGTCAATACTCCTCAAATTGAATATTAAAATCTGATTACAAACATCAACTCACAAAGAACCTGACCAGCTTAACAAACCGAGAAAACTATCCTCCTTTAATAAAAATGAAGCAAACGAATTATCTCTCTGTACATTGATGGGCTCAACCCCTTAAAATTTCAACTACAACATACAGTTCAAAATTTGCAAGGCTTTCTTCTTTATGAGAAATACAAAATATCAACAAATACACTTTGATTTGCAAATCAGAGTAACCAAAGTTTCACCAAATAAAAAACAAGCTCATCTGTCAAGGCCATTCGTAGCTTGATCCGGCGAGAGTGGAGCGTTAGGATAATACATGTGCATAGGGAGGCTACCTTTGCAGCTGACCACTTTGCGAGCATGGCGGCATCCAGGGGCGGAGCTAGAAATTAAAAGTACATGGGGCTAATGAAACTGCGATAGGGTCCCACCTTAATATAAGCTCGTCTTATTCCATCTCTTTAATCGACGGGATATTTTCATATTGGAGTACGTAGTGCCAGATCACGTTCAAGAGAACTCATATCAATTTAGGGGAAACATCATCATTACAAGGACAATCTCTGCTTGTCGATTTATGCTCTTTTGGCTTAAAGAACGAATTGATAGTCTTTCTGTTCTTCGTACCTTGACCCTCCATTATGATTGAAACCTATCAAGTTAACAAAAAATAGTAAATTAATCAAGCATTTGAATGATAAAAGCAATATAAAATATATGAAAAAAAATAAACATAAAAATATAATCAAGAATGATTTGTGGGTTTTTGTATACAATCTTATTATGAAGGCCAAACAAGCATCCACACCTTTTAAAGCATTGAGTACATGATCAACAACCATTAACACATATGATTAAACTAAAAACATGTTCTCATCTCTACTTCAACATAAATTTTTAAAACTTGTGACAAAACAAATATAGCCACAGTCATATGCCCACAGACCACAAATTGGGAGAAAAAACAATTAAAGTTTCAACTTTCAGTTCACATATGGCAATACAAAGAGACAAACCAAAATTACCAAAATTAAATAAATGTGTGACAGATTACAGAACAAAGATACAGACAGAAAAAATTGAAAAAACCAGTCACCATATTTCAATTCAAAAAATTCACATCTGACACCACATTTCAATTCATACTCACAATAAACCGAACATAAATTCAGGACGGCTATTCATACTCTCAATAAACTAAAAATACATTCAGGTTCAGTCGTGTTACCCCAGGCTCGGAGTCACTCTCAGTCCTGCTCACTTGTTGGTTTACACGCGCGACTGCTCGATCCTCGAAGCCCGAAGGTCTCGCTTCCTCCATTCTTCGCAATCGCCACACCTGCACACCGATCTCCCAATCGCCGGCGCCGGGTGGACGATATCCCTGTGAGAATTATGAGTACAAATAATTGAGTGTGGGTCTTCTCTTCTGGTCAATCATGTTGTACAATTGATTTCAATTTGTAGACCACGCCTCCCCAAACCTCTTCTTATCTTTTGTTAAGAAAAATGTAATATGGAGTATGGCAATTAGTCCACTTGGCCTTATCTTGCTCCCTTATCTCCCTCTATAAATATGAATTGCTGAAAGAGGAGGATAGACTGCAGAAAAGAGAAAAGTACGAGAGATAGAGAAAGAAGTTTTGAGAGAAAAAATAGAGAAAAACAAATATAAAATTATCTGTTATCAAAATAGTAAAATAGGATAATTTTACTCTATTTTAAGTGCTCAATTCTCGACTCCGTTCTAGTTCACTAGAGCTCGTAAATCAGGTGTGCCACAGATTTCGAGACAATCATCGTTGTATATTTGGGGATGATACGCCTGAATCATCAGCACTACACGGGGCGTATTCATTTTGCGAAAAGAGTTTACTCGCCTCGGCTAAAATCTTTCTGTTTTTCCAATTTCTAATTTATTTCAACTCTATTGTAATTTTCTATTTTTGGATCATTTGTAAGAACCGAAAATACGTACCAGTTCGTAGAATTCACCGTGTATTTTCAACACACAATTTTTCTAACAATCGCAAGACTAATATTCTTTACACCTACTGAACTGATGGCATCCATCAGAGATGGTTCCTACACTCAACAGCTGATTAACCATACTGTTTATCATCTCGTACCTGATGTACATGTCCCAACAGCTGAAAAGCCAAAAAAGTTCAACTAGCTTGACTATAAGAGACGACAATAGAAGATGCATTTTTATAAAACCACTTTGGATTTGGTAAAATACCTAAAGGACAACCCCCGGTCATTGCAAAGAATGAAACCAATGCTGAATTACGCGCTACGTACGAAGCTTGGGGGTAAGGTGACTACCTTTGTCGTTACTATGTCCGGAACAGACTTAGTAACGAGTTATACAATGTGTACAGCTCGATTGGTTCTACCAAAGAGCTTTGAGTTGCTTTGGAAAAGAAGTACAAGACTGAGTATCTCGAGGCGAAGAAGTTCATCGTCTGCAAGTTTCTTGGTGTCAAGATGGTCGACTTAAAGACCGACATGTCTTATGTGCAAGAGTTACAACTGATATTGCAAGATATCCATGCTGAAGGAATGTCTCTGAGCGAGTCATTCCAAGTTGCGGCTGTGATCGAAAAGCTGCCGCCAGGTTGGAAAGACTTCAAGAACTACCTCAAGCATAAGAGGAATGAAATGAGTCTTGAAGACCTGGTTGTTCATCTTCGTATTGAAGAGGACAACCATAATTTATCAAGGAAAACCCAAATGATGGAGGCTCGTGCTAACTTGCTGGAGCAACACAACTCGAGCAAGAGGAAGTCCCTTGACAAAAGAAGCAACCAGCCGAGGTTTGAAAGTTTACCGGCACCTGCTACAACTGTGAAAAGCCAAACCATATGGCTAATGATTGCAAAAAGCCTAAGAAGGCTGGGCAAAAGAAGGCGCAACCGAGTGTTCTTGTTGTTGAACACGACCCTGTGTCGGGTGAACTGACCAACTTTGATATTTCGGTTGTGGTGTTTGATGCCAATATGGTGGATAACCCAAGCGAGTGGTACATTGATACTAGTGCCACTCACCATTTGTGTTCCGACAAGGAGTTTTTTTTCTGATTACACTCTTTCTAATGGTCGGAAACTTCACATGGGAACCACCTCCACGCCTGATGTGGCAAGAGTTGGCATAGTGGTGCTGAAGCTAACTTTTGGAAAGGATTTGAAGCTTAAGGATGTTCTGCATATCCCAGACATTCGCAAAAATTTGGTCTATAGATCTCTTCTTGTTGAGCATAGATTTAGGTTGGTGTTTGATGCTAAGAAGTTTGTTCTTAGCATGCTTGGAACATTCCTTGGTCGTGGCTATCTCGACAAGGGTTTGTTCAAAATGAATGTAATGGTCGTGAGTCGTGTAACTGTTTTCAATGATAATGAAAAGCCTACTTCTGTTTATATCATTGAGTACTCTGATTTATGACATATTAGATTGGGACATGTAAATCTAAATTCAATTAAACGGTTAATAAATTTAGAAATAATTGCTAATTCTAAAAGAGAATCACATAAGAAATGTGAAATTTGTATTGAAACCAAAATGACTAAGTTGACTTTTCACTCGGTGGAAATGAGTACTGAACCATTAGGCTTAATCCATACCGATGTATGTGATCTAAAAATTGTGCAAACAAAAAAGGGTAAAAAGTATTTTATAACTTTTATCGATGATTGCACAAGGTTTTGCTACTTATATTTATTAAGAAGCAAAGACAAGGTTGTTGATGCATTTAAGAACTATAAGACCGAAGTTGAAAACCAACTCAGCAAAAAGATTTAAATAATCCGAAGTGATAGGGATGGGGAGTATGTAGTTCCTTTTGAACAAATTTGTTCTGAATATGGCATAATTCATCAAATGACGACCCCCTATTCTCCACAGTCGAACGATGTTGCAGAGTGCAAGAACTGAACTTTAAAAGAAATGATGAATGCCATGTTGATAAATTCGGAACAACCTCAAAACATGTGGAGAGAAGCTTTTTTAACAGCAAATCATATCCTGAATATAATACCACCTAAAGGAAAAAATGAAACTCCTTATAAAATGTGGAAAAATCGTAAGCCTTCTTATAAATGCCTTAAAGGGTGAGGGTGTTTGGCTAAGGTTTCAGTTCCTGAACCCAAACAAATAAGAATTGGACCTAAGACGGTCGGTTGTGTATTTATTGGATATGCGTACAATAGTACAACATATAGATTTTTGGTTCATGAATAAGAAAATCCAGAGGTATCTGTTGGTATTACAATTGAGTCGATGAATGCTATATTCTTTGAGAATATTTTTCCTATGAAAGAAAGAGTAGAATCTAGTTATAAAATAAAAGAACGTATGCAACTGCTAGTGGTTCTGTACCAGATGGTACTTAATAAAAAGATGAAAAACCAAGACATAGTAAAAGGGTAAAAATGGAAAAAAATATTTGGACCTGATTTTATTACGTACATGTTGGACGATGAACCGAGTTCCATAAATGAATCCCTGTCCAGCCTAGATGGACCACTCTGGGAATAAGTTAGAAATAGCGAAATCAAGTCCATTATGCAAAATAATACTTGGGAGTTGATTGATCTCTCTGAGGGTTGTAAACCTATAGGATGCAAGTGGATCTCAAAGAGGAAATATAAAAATGATGGAACAATTGATAAGTTTAAAACACGTTCGGTAGTCAAAGGATTTAAACAAAAAGAAGAGTATGACTTCTTTGATACATATTCACCAGTTACGCCTTTAGCGTCGATAAGAGTGCTTCTCTGCACAATCTTGAGATTCACCAAATAGATGTCAAGACGACATTTTTGAATGGTGAATTGGAAGAAGAAATTTACATGGAACAACCTGAAGGGTTAGTAGCACCTGGACAAGAGAAAAAAGTATGCATAGCGATCAAATCCTTGTACGGACTAAAACAAGCTCTGAAACAATGGCGTTTGAAATTTGATAACGTGATGTTGTCAAATGATTTCAAAATCAATGAATGTGACAAATGTGTTTATGTTAAGAGTACATCAAATACATTTATAATTGTATGTCTATATGTAGACGATATGTTGATCATGGAGAGTAGTCATGAAGTGATCATGGATACGAAAAAGAATGTTGAAGAGAAATTTTGACATGAAAGATTTGGGTTTAGTTGATGTTATTCTTGGAATAAGGATATCAGAATCCAAGATAGAACTGTCTTGTCACAATCTCACTGCGTCGAGAAGGTGCTCAAGAAATTTAATGCCTATGACAGTCCAATATGCTGGACACCCCTTGATCTTAGCATAAATCTGGTAGCCAATAAATGTCAACCAGTAGCTCAGTTGGAATATTCACGGATAATAGAGAGTATGATGTACTTAACAAACTATACACGACCAGACTTAGCCTATCCGGTGAATAAGTTAAACAGATTTAAAAGTTTTCCTAGTCATGAACACTGGAATGCTTTGAAAATGGTACTTAAGTACTTAAAGTACACCATTAAATATGAGCTAAAATACTCGAGATACCCAGCTGTACTTGAAGGGTACTGTGATGCAAGCTGAATATCTGATTTAAGAGATTCTCACTCCACTAGCGGATATGTTTTCTGCATTGGAGGAGGTGAATTTTCGTGGAAATCCACAAAACAAACTTGTATAGCTCGGTCAACCATGGAATCAGAGTTCATTGCTTTAGATAAAGATGGTGAAGAAGCCGAGTGGCTTCGAAACTTTTTATCCGATATTCCATTTTGGAAAAAGCCTTTGCCGTCTGTGATAATTCACTGTGATAGCCAAACTGCTATAGTAAGGGCGCAAAACAACATGATAACGGTAAGTCTAGACATATTCGTCGTACGCATAATACCGTTTGTCAATTGATCACAAATGGTATTATTTCCATTGACTACGTGAAGTCTAAGGAAAATTTGGCAGATCCTTTGACTAAAGGATTGACTAGAGATCAATTGGGAGTATTGCTAAAGGGAGCTGGGTGATTTATTAAAAAAAAATATAAAAATTAAGTGGACAAAAAAAAAGAAAAAAGGGAGTGGACAAGCATAAAAACCACGTATTCCTTGAATATGTTTTTTTAAAAAAAAATATTTAAAAAAATGTATTCCTTGAATACGTTTTCATTTAAATGTTTTAATTAAAAAAAAATCGTAAACAATTTTTAAAATGGTTTTCGTTAAATAAAAAAAAATACTTATTTGGGTAATACGTTTTCACAAAACGTATTCACGAAATACATCTTAAAAAAATTTATTTTTTTTTAGAAAATACATTTAAGTAAAACGTATTTAAGGAATACATTTTACATTTAAATGCACAGAAAACGTATTCCTTAAATACGTATTATGTAAAATATATTTTAAAAAAAATCTTCTTCTCCATTCATTTTACGCGAGAAGCAACAACAGAGGGGAGCTGAGAGGAGCAACAGAAAGAGCGAAAATACTAGAGAAAAAAAAAACTCGATCCAATCTTCACTCCAGCGTGAACCGACAACAGCGACACGAGCCTTATTTCCGGTTAATTCATTCGCACGAGGTATATTGGTTTATCTTAACTTTTTATATTTGTTTGGAGTTATTTGGAGATTGATAATTGTTATAATATGTTTGAATGTGTTGGTGTTTGAAACTTGAAATTGCTAATTGATTAACGATTATGTGTGTATGTTGAATTGGAGATTGAAATATTATGTGTTATTGTCAATTGTGTAATTGTTTGGTTGTTGTTGTGGTTAGGATTTTTTGAAATTAGGGTTTCAATTTATCGGAATTATAGATGATTTATATGTTATTGTTCGATAAGGGGATTATTTGATTGAGAATGATTTTTTTTTTTATGGTTTTTTTGGTTGAAAGTGAATTATATGTTATTGATGGATTATGAGTATTAGGGTTTGATAAAAGAATTCGTGATTTTATTTTTAACAGGTATAAATGGCGTCTACCGGACTACTATACTTTGTTAATGTGTATTGGAATTATCTCAAAGAGGTTTTAGATTCATTTTCATATTTTATAAACCGTCCGGATGGTTCATTTTGCATTCGGGAGAAGATATCATTTCAACAATTTGTAGATATACTTTATGAAAATTTTGGTTTCCATCGAAATGGTTTGACAATTGAGGGATTAGTTTACTGACAAACCGACCCGATGGTTCGTGGAATATCGGAAACATGAATACTAATAGTGCCTTTGAGTGGATATATTATTTTCTTGCTTTCTCCTATGTGTATTTGCATTTAGAGTTGAAGCAGGTTACGCAGGCACCTACAGTGATTACGCAGTTTGAGGATGTTCCCCCTTGTTACGGGGGAGTGCCTGATTTTGAAGGTACGTCCACTTCGCATGTTCGTAATTTTGGCGAAGGGACAAGCTCAATAGCCAGAGAAGAACCCGATGATGATTCCATTCCTGATGAAGACGATTTCACAGATGATACATCGAAAACGGAATCAGATAGATCAATAAGCGAGGAGAGTGAACAAGAGTTTATTGAAGAGCACCCATTTCCTAGTACCGGTCAACACGTGTATCGCGAGATGGGTGAGTGGGACCCGTCGTGTGTAGACCGGGATGAGCATGCTCTCCCTCGTTGGAATGGAAATGTCGATACTATCCGTTTGGGTACTGTTTTCCGGTCCAAGGAAGAAGCACAGATTGTTATAATGAATTGGAACGTGAGTAGATTGAGGGAGGTTAGGTCAAAATATTCGAATAAGAAATCATTCAAGGTGGTGTGCAAATCCGAAGAAGCTCAGCCTTGTCCGTGGAAGGCTCGGGTGACGCACTGCACACGGGTTCATGAACTGTAGGAAGTAACGGAATGGACCGAGAGGCATAGTTGTATGCAAGAAGTCGACAAAAATGACCACAGAAATGTAACCTCCACAATGATTTCCAATCTTATCATGACCAAGATTCAAAAGAAACCGGAGTACAGTGTTACCCTGATCCAGGAGGATGTAAAAAAATGATGGAAAGTCGATGTGAGCTATAAGAAGGCGTGGCACGGGAGGAAAAAAGCCATCGACAGTTTGTATAGCACTTGGGAAGAGAACTTCGCACAACTCCCTCAGTAAGAAAAATTTTATTAAAAATGTACGTGTTATTTGTCTCACTATGTTTATGTATTGACGATTACGTTTTATAACGTGTAGGTTTTTTGCGGCGCTTCAAAGAGCGAATCCCACTACAGTTATATTATAACATATGTTATAATAGAACATATATTATATTATATGATATATGTTATAATATAACATATGTTATATTATAACATATAGTAGATAATATATAACATATAGTAGATAATATAACATAGTATTATATTATAATATAACATATGTTATATTATATTATAACATATAATATAATATTATAATATATGTTATAATATAATATAATATAACATATTATAACATATGTTATATTTTTATAATATAACATATGTTATATTTTTAACATATGTTATAACATATGTTATATTATAACATATGTTATATTAGAACATATATTATATTATATGATATATGTTATAATATAGTAGATGTTATATTATAACATAACATATAGTAGATGTTATATTATATAATATATACTATATATTATATAGTATAACATAGTATATAGTAATGTAATATAGTATAACATATAGTATATAATATATTGCAATTTATAATATATGTATATGTATATAATTTGCGCAAAAATAAATGCAAGGTGCCTGGCGGCGCAATGGTACGAGGTGCGCCCAGAGAAACCAAACTCAC
>CACSLK010000984.1:1141413-1157097 GCA_902706635.1 Striga hermonthica
AAATTATAGTAGAACTGAAAATAAATTACAACTTGTAAAAATCACGAGTAAACTCTTTTCGTAAGACGAATACACCCAGTGTAGTGCTAACGGTTTAGGCGTAACGTCCCCCAAAGATACAACGACGAACATCTCAAAATCTGTAGCACACCAAAATTACGAGATCCGGCGAACTAAAACGGAGTCGAGAATTGAAAACGGAGTCGAGAATTGAGCACTTAAAAATATGAATAAAATTATCTCTCAAATAAATTTTCTCTATTTTTCTCACTAATATTTTTATTCTTCAACTCTTCTCTTAGACTTATTTTCCACTCTCTTTTACTATCTCTCTCTATTTTTCATTCTTTTCTTCCCTTCTATTTCGTGTCTCTTCTTTTCTGTCCTTTTCTCAAATGATCAGACACATCCCCTATATATTAATCCAGAACGCGCTGAGCTTACGTGGCTGTTTCTGGTGCTTCGGAATCCTATGTGGCAAAATTACATGCTTCGTTATTAGGCTTGGGTAAATTTTAATTGAATTCCAAACCAAAAATAATTAGGTTCGGATTACCATAAATATGTTGATTATTTATGGTCATGTTACATGCATTAATTGCATTTTAATATTATTCCTTATTATAACTATTGAATTGTATATGCATTTTAAAAGTTAATAACTTTTGTTTTTTTTATCAGTTTTACATATGTAATATATCAAATTAATCTTCTTTTGATGAGCTTCGATTTAACATCCATATTGTATGTATAAAAAAATAATTTCTATTTATTTTTATAACAATAATAAAATTATTTTTTAATATTAATTAAAAAATAAAATTATTTATCAACTAATATATTTATATTTCAAGTAGTTATATGATATAAGTTATAAAAACTAATATAATATAACACATGTAAGTCATAAGTAACACATATCATTCTAAAATATATAGTAATATATTTTTTTTGTAAAAAAGTAAACTAAATTTAATATAGTTTTCTCATTAATTTTAAAATTTAAGAATAATTTTTTAACAAGCACACATGTAATACACGGGTGTTGTACTAGTTATTTATAGATGAGAAATTGGTTTTAAGTTGGAGAGATTGTCAAATTTCTTATCGCACACCATCAACCAAATAGAGACTTGGATGAATAAAATATAAGAGTTGTTGGTGATTTGCTGTGGTGGTTGGAATTAGTTGAATAATTAATAAGGTGGGGTAGATTCGATCCTACCCATATGGGTAGTGTCCCAATAGGGTGGCAATAACATTTTTTATATTTATTTTGTTAGATATATATTTATTTTATGCAATTGTTACTTGTTTTTGTATTTGTATTAATCTTTTTATTTTTCTTTCACTTATCATCAGCACATCATAATAAAAATCTAAATTTGTAATTTCATGTAAATAAATATATTTATATTCATTTTTATATTTTGTATTTCCCATTCTATGTCGAAATATATTTTTCTTATACTCATTTTTTATATTTAATTATTGTCTTGCTCTGATACCATCTTTATACTATCTTTTAGGTGGTCCTATTTTATGTAATTTCTTATATTTTTGCTTATACCTTTGTATATCATAATCTAGTTGTTTTAATTTTTATTCATCTTTTTCTATATATTTATATTGAATTAATTTTTCTATAAAATAATCTACTTTTTTGATTTCCCTTCTTTTTAGTTTAGCTAATTCAAGATTTATATCTCTCCTATCCATTCTATATTTTATTATTTAAATTTATTACTAATGAGCTTAACTCATTTACCTGTTTATTTAATTTTTCTATTTCTATATCCCCTTTATATAAACTATTGCTACTATGAGGTTCTTCAATTTCTTGAATTTTTAATAAATTATTTTCAGTCAGTTTTCCTAAATTTATAGGATTACTAAATGATCGTCTACTATGTTCTCTTAAAAATTCTTTTTGGATTCTATCATTTTTAATAATAGTACTGATTTCATTGAATATTTTTTATGTATATATTATTTCTTGATTTTGATAATTAATACTTAAACTACGATTACTTAATGCATATGCTATTTTATAACAAACAACCATAGGTATATCTCCTGATTCCATTAATGTTTTTTTTCTTGAAAATTACATATTATTCCTATGCAGTTATTAATTTTCTTGATTGATAATGGTATAGAAAATTGTAATGATATATTAAATTTAATTACTCCATACCCTAAATCTCCTTCTATTTCTCCTAACTTTCTTGATTCTTTATGCATAATTCTATTATCTTCAACTCTTATATTTACGGGTGTTTTTATTCATTCTCTAAATGTTGATCGTAATACTAATTGTACTGTGTTTATATGTATATAACTTATCTTTTTCCTATCTTCTTCTTTTATTTTTTTCTAATCTTTTTTCTATTTGATTTATTTCAACTAAAGGTGCTTGAAAATTATAATTTTCTTGTTCTATTTTAATCGGTTGTTCTCCATTCATTATTCCGTAATGTATTAAATTTTTATTATTTAATTTTTCTAGTATACCACTATTTATTCCTTCTTTCTTTTCTAATCTAAATTTTCCTTATTTTTTACTTTTGTTACTACCTTCTTGTCTAATAATATATCTGATAAATAAATTCCTTGTTCTTCTATATTTTCTATAATATGATATTCGTTGTCCATTTATCTTTGATTATCTTATGTTTAGAATTCTTAGCCTTATTTGAACACTTAGAATAGATGCTTGGTATTCGGCTTTCTTTATTAACTCTTTAATCTTGGTAATTGAAGAGGTAATATCATCACATATTCGGAAATAAACTTCATCGGCTACTGGATGCTCTTTAGGTGTACAAATTTTTACTAGGTTGAATAACATTTGTTCATTTTCTTTTAACATTTTTGTTAATGAAACAATTTGTTCTATTAATGATTTGAGACAATTTATATCCTTATGTATTTCTCTATATGGCATATACCAAAAATTATTATTATCCATGAGAAACTAATAAATAACAAGTTTTAAAAAGATAGATATAAGAGTACTCGATTAAGAGAGTTACCTGATTCTGCCTGTTCTCAACACAATTCTGGACTTAGTGGCCTTGGCGCGTACCAGCTTTGGCATTTTCACAGAACTTCCAGTGCTCCAGAAACTATTGCTGAATCAACTAACACCTTTAATCTTTCTTCTTATATCTTCTAAGTATTTAGAAACTTATTATATATGAAAGCATAAAATCTTATGAGAGAAAGAGTGTTTTGGAAAATGATCTTATTTAGGATTGTTGTGTTCTCAATGAATTTGAGACACTTATTTATAGGCGAGAGATATAGCTCTGCCTCTTTACATATGGCCTCACATGGCCGACATATTACATCAAAGAGTTTATGGCCTGAAGATAAGGTGGGTGTGGGTGGTGACTCACCATCCCATTACATGTATGTGGTCCTTTCTATTATTACAAATGGACAAATTATAAAAGAAGGTGGGATCCTCCACTAGCTGCTCCATTATTTGCCTTCTGACGTAAGTGCTTACATCATTCCTGGATAGGCTCAAATTCTTGTGGCGATTCTGGGTTGCATAATTCACAAATGTGATCTTCTGCGAATTCTTTTTGTAGTCTAATGCAGATTTATTTCTTAATTATTTCTAGAATTCGAGTTGTATTTTTACTAGTGTATCCAGATACTTGTTGAGTAGCTTGATATCTAGCTCTACTGGATGTCTTGATTGCATACTCGAGATGATAATGGACTTAGCTGCATAATTAATCTGTTCTCTTATCTTAATGCCTTTGTGTAGAATTATGACATAATTGTTTAGGAACTGGATTAGTTCATCCTCATGCTGTGCGTGTCCAATGTCTGGGTAATTACCATTGCTTATTCCAATTTGGCAAAATTGGATTGCTGGTTGTATTACTTCCTGCGAGTTCTCCCCCTCACCAAAAATTGGTGTTGTGGCAAATATCTTCAAGAATCCTCCCTTTTTTCGGAGTACGTGCTTACAGTATTGAGAAACCTCTTTCTTTATGTTAATCGGGAAGTATTGGAACATATTTGCGTCTCTGAAATAAATACAACATAGTAATCCTGATTGGAACATCATATATACTTTCATCGGATCTGCTTCTGGTACAGCGATTGCTTTTGTTCCAAGATATGAACCATCAACTGGGTAAATGCTTGTCTGCTTATCTTCATCTGTGTAATTAACCACAAACTTAAATTCATGGTCAAAAATGTTTTTCGTGAGCTTGGTCATCTCTTCTTTTTGTTGTTTAGACTGTATGCTTTCAATTGTGAATGGTTTGATATTTGGAACTTTGCCTAATATAGGCATTTGCTTCTGTGTTGTTGCAGCTGGTGATTATGCTTTTCTTGCATAACTTGCCTTGAACTGAGCTAGTGCTTCTTTTGCCTCGAACAGGCTAGAAAATTTTTTATGTATAACATTCTGTCCTATTACGAACATGGCCGCTTGACTACATTGGAAAAATATCCCTTGATTAGGACCTGTAAATATTACATAATGGGTTTTTGTTCTTCTTCCTCATCATAATGAGGTTTTCCTTTTTCTTCCCCATTTATTTCTTTTTCTTTTGATGTTTCAGCCTTTTCAGTTTTCTTTTCTTCTTTGCCTTTTTCTGAGAACAATATGGCTTTTATCTGGCTGATTTTTTTTTTCTTTTTTTTTTTCTCAAAGAGTTCTTCTACTTATTTTTCCAGCATCCTTAGACTATCTTCTAAGATTGGTTTGAGTGCTTCCACTCTCGTGTTAATGTATCTGCTAAGTAGTTTTCTTTTCCTGAAATATATACAGATATGTAATCAGTCTGTTGTGCTTTTAAACTCCATCTTAAAAGTCTGCCTTTGTCATAAGATTCTTTTATTTGATATTTTGTAAAATCTTTTGTATATAAACTATCTGTTTGAAAAATGAATTTGACTGGTTGTAAATCAAGTTTAAATTTTCCCAAAGCATTTATAAAAGCTAATGTTTCTTTTTCATGTGTTGTATAATTGTGTTCTGCATGCTTAAACGTTCCTGATACCCATTTGGATAATAATAATTGGTTGCTATTGGTTTTACCCAATACTAAATGCATGGAATCATTGTATTCACTATTTTCCATCCAAACTATCTTTAGTCATCCTTCGTATAAAGGATTTAACTTCAGATGGTTTATTGTGTGCAATAAACTTATTAAACTCTTCATATGCATCTGGGATTGCTTGAAAGACTGCTCCCTAAGTATCCTGACTTGCATCAGTGTTTAAAATAAGTAAATCACTAGGCTTTGGTAGGTAAAGCCGTGGTAAATGAGTACATAGTCTTTTTAAAGACTGTACTGCTCTAGTTGCATTGTCTGTCCGTTTTCATGGTACTTTTTCTGAAATCATTTTTTGTAGTAACTCTCTTTCTTTTGCAAGACTTTTTTATAAAACCTTTTTCTCCAATAAATGTTAAACATCCAAGAAATTTTTTAATTTGATTTCTATTTTGAAGTTGATCTGGAAACTGATATATTTTTTCAAGTAGATGTTTTTGAGGTTCGATATAACCTCTTTCGACTATTTTCATTCCCAAAAATTCTGCTTCTGTTTTGCAATTTTTTGCTTTTTCTTTACTTAAAATGACTCCTTTATTTCCTAATTGTATTAAAACTTTTGCAAGTTCTTTTAAATGATTTTCTTTTGTTCCTTGGGTAAAAATAATTATATCATCTACATAGGCAAGACTTATTGGTTTTAATCCCTTAAGATTATTATCTATAAAACGTTGATATATGTTGGGTGCTTGTTTAAGTCCAAATGGCATTACATTGCATTCATAGTGGTTTTGAGGCGGACAACTAAATGCTGTTAAAGGTTTAGTTTCTTCATGTAACCGTAACTGCCAATATCCTGATTTAGCATCTAATGTACTATACCATTTCGCCTTTTTTATTTGACTAAAAATATAATCTTGTCTTGGTAACTTATATGAATCTCCCTTAGTATCTTTTTTCATTTCTTTGTAATTTATAACCGTTCTGCATTTTTCTCTTTTTAACTCATTATGATTTTCTACATAAAATGCTGGTTCACTATGTGGACTTGTGCTAGGTTGTATAATACCTTTTTCTAACATCTTAGTAGTTTCTTCTTGAAATTCTTTAACATCTCTTTCTGTATATGGTATTCTGTTTGGCACTGATTGGTCGGAAAAAGTGTGTATTTTTATATATTTATTAGCGTATTTTTATATGCTTAATTTTATCGCAGTTATATATTTTTTGATTTATTTATTTATTAGATGAATTTAATTACTATGATATATTTATGAATTTTTTTCATGATAATAGAGTAATAATACAGACGACGACACGTTGAAAGCGAAGTTGGATTATTATGCCCATAATATTGATAATCAAGGCTTATATTGATTAGTGGGCCCATGGTGACATTTGCCTGAATACAAAGTCCATACGCATGGAATGACTTGAAGTTGTGGAAAGAGAGTTAAAAGTTAAAAGGCCATTTAGGACCAGTAATGAGTTTAAGGTGAAGGTTGAACACTATGAAATACATAACCAGCCATCAGGGCATATTTACGCGACAACCAGAGGAACAGAGGAGAAATATATTGGAGCCGCTAGAAACAGAGAACAAAAAAGGAGAAGAAAAAGCCGCTCGGACAGAGACGGGAGAAAAGCAATCGCGGAGGGAGGCCGCACCGCACACGAGAAGGATAACTTTATTCTTCTCTTTTGCTTTTTATTTATTATGATAGACTAATTTTTCTTTTTAGTTCCGGGAAGTCGAACCCTAAGATTGACTATGTTTTGATTGATTATAGTTGATAATTTCAATATCTTTTTAGAATTGTTTGTGTTATTTTGAATAATTAACCATGATGTGTTGAGTCTTATTTAGATTGATCACCTAGATTAGGCTTTTCATATCTACTGTTGAATTAGACCTTTAATCCGTAATTATTGAATTGTTTAATTCATAAGAGGCTACCGAAAGACAGTTACTACCGGGGATAACACGGCCTATTTAAGTGAACGAACGCATCACTATTTAGTCTAACCTATTTTTCTAATATGTAAAGCGCCTAATTGTATTAAATCTACAAGAAGTCAAGTCTAATCGTAGAGCGTCTCGCGGTTAGATTAAAAATAAGGAAAAATTCGGGTAACAGACTGTGTCGTTACCTAGGACTAGTAATTCCATATGATAGCGAAATTGATACTAAAAATTGATTAGACGAGTCAATCAAGGGTGTAGACGGAACCGTTGACTAGAAACTTCTCTATTTATTTGATCAATCATCTTTACTTGTTGCATTTGTTTCATTCCATTATTCATAATTTTAGTAGTTAATTAATTCATACAAAAATTCTCCCCTTTATTTGTGTTTTCGTACTTTCAATTAAAGAAAATAATAGCGATAAAATTCCACACTCCCTGTGGGTTCGACCCTTACTCACTACTACTGCTAGTTGGTAGAAGTCGGATAAGGAAAATTATTTTTATAATTTGACCGCGTCGCGACGCACGGTCAGGAACATTGACTTCTTTGTTAGGATCTATCAATTCTATCTTTACTATCATGTTATTCGTGTTTTTATTTGGATCTAATGGATTTTGACTACATATTTTTTTCTAATAACTGGCTAACGTGTTCTTCTAAAGTTATACTTATTACTTTATAAATTTGGAATGAAACTTTTCTTAATATTTCCCCCTTATGAAAGAAGACGTATTGTATATTTTTGTTGTGATTATTTTACTAGACTGTGTATCTAGTTGTGGACATCTAAGACTTATACTATTTAATCTTTGAATAAATGGGTTGTATAACTTAAGAAAGTTATTTCCAATTATTAGTGGTAATCCTGTATTCTGTTTATAAAGACTTGGTAAAGGAAATCTTTTTCCTTTTATTAATAATACTAAATCTGTTGCTCTATAATCAATACTTATTGTTTTATTATTTGCAATTCTCACTATAACTGGTTTGTCTATTTTTTTTCCAATATTTACTAGGTAATATAGATTCTTTTGCTAGACATATTGTTGCTCCCGTGTCTATATATGCTAATAAGAATATGTTAAATAATTTTACTTTTATAAATGAACTGTTTTTACTCATCTTTTGATTCAGATGATTCTAATACTATTTGTTTCTGACTCTAAATTATATATATCAATGTCTAATAATTCGCCTTCTTCGTATTCTTCTTCTATAGGTTTCATAACCTAAAGAAAATATCATTTTTAACTCCCTTTCTTTTTCTGGAATGTTTTTAGGACATTCATTTGCGTAGTGTCCTAGTTCTTGACATTTCCAACATCTACAATTTTTTTTTCCTTTAGGACAATATTTAGGTTTTCCTAAGTATTTTTCTTGTTTTTTAAACTTTCCTTTATATTTTGTCTTCCACAGTTTTCTAAATGTTTTATATCTTCTTGGTCTATATCGTCTGTTAAACTTATTGTATTTATAATATTTTTTTCTATATGGTTCATAACAACCAAATTCTTGCGGTACACTTTCTAATTGTTTCAACATCTTGAATCGACTATTCATTTCATGGTGTTCTATTTTCCTTGTACAAAGTTCATCTCTATATTCTTTTGCATATTTTTTGTAAAATTCCTAGAGTTTTTTCTTCTCTTGTTTCATTAATCTTTTTCTGAATATATTTATTCATTTCATATTTAAGTTTACTTTCAACTATTTCTATTAATCTCGATCGATCCTTAATTTTATAAAAATTTTATCTTACTTGACAGAAGAAATTTTCGATATAACATGTATTACATAACTTCATGTTAGTTAGAAATCTAATTACTTTATATTTTTGTGTTTCTTTTGATTCTTGCCCTGTAATTCCTAAAAATTCTCTTAATAAATTTTTTGCTAATTCTCTTAAAGCTGCTATTTTATATTCTGCTCCTGTTTCTAAACCACTGGCTTCAAGATTAAGTAGGATTTTAGTATTTTCTAGATAATCTAATAATACTCCTAATGTTTTATATCTTATGTAATTGACAAAATCTGTTAATGACATTCCATTTATCATTGAATCATGAGTTTGGACTAATAATTTTAATTGGTTAGTCCAAGTGACTATTAAATCTTCTGCATTGATTGCACAATCTATATTTAATATCCCATTAGATAAATTTTTTTCTTTTTCTAAATATGCTGGTGGTATATTTTTCTTTATTTTTTCTTGATGATAACTATAATCATTTCAATATATAAAATCTCTAAAACTTCTTTCTATATAACTATTTTGTGAAGTAGATGCTTCATAATTATTTGTTCTAAGTCGTTTTGGTGATAATGGTGGTGTTGTATGAGGTTTTTGATCAGTCATATTAAATGTGGGTTCATCTTCATCTTCACTATCTATTCCATAGATTATTCCTTGTTTATCCTCATCATCTATTTTTGCCATTATTGTTTCTCTAATATTGCATTTTTCTAAGAACTGAGTTAATCTATCTATATCATCCATTAGAACTTGTAGGCGGTTCTATTTGAATTGGTTTAAATAATTTTTTTTGTATTTTTCTTCTTGTACCGAATTTTGTAATTCTTTTATTGATGCTTTTAATTCATCTAATATTTTTAATGTTTCTAATTGAGTTTTCTTAATTATTTCTATAAGTGTTCATATTTGTTCTGAAACTCTCGGTGGTTCACTCATAATTTTTTCTAAGATATTTATATTGTTATTTTTATTTTTTCTTTATTAATTATACGCCTAAAATTGGTTTTTAATAGTATTTTTATTTAGAATGTTCCTATATTGGTAATAGTATAAATAAATTTGCTCATAGTAAAATAAATGACACTTGGTGACTTTTCATTGGTTATTGGATAGTGAGGGCAATCCCCTTAATGGTAGGATCGAATTTTCTATAAGGTGGTTGGAAGAATAAGAATCAAGTGGTTGGAAAATTAATTTAACATTCAATTGACTAACAATCCTCCACATTAGTGTAAATTAAATATATGAATATAGTGTGCTCAATCATCACAAAATTCTATTGCATCAGAAATGTAGCTTATGGCTTTGAACATCTCTTAATAAACATCATCGGATGTACTGGCAGCCTAGTAAATATAATACTTTGAACTATTCCTCCATAGTGTATACCAAGACAATGGCATTCACACAATAGAGTCTTAACTCCATTTCGTTCTACTGTTAAGTCTGTTTTGTCCATTGACAACAGTTTGGATACATAAATGTTTACATTTGAAGCGACCCTCACTTCACACTTATATAGGTGAACTCCCTGTCAAGAGTATCCTGTATTACTCCACATTTACAAGGTTAGGGATTCATTAAAAGTCCAGATGACTTACCCTCACCACAATCAACAGGTTATCTTGCACTTTGATTGCTTTAGGGAATAGCTTTTGACATTCTTATGTTTCAAGTGCTCAACTGAATTGTCATAGCTTAGTTTTCCCTTTGAACCAAGTTCATGGGATCTCCATTCAGCATAGTAGGGTTACCATTATGATCATTCTTTACATTTTGGATTTTTAAGCCCATTTCCTCTAGCAAAATTTCCAATTGATCTCTATTTAATCCTTTCGTCAAAGGATCAGCCAAATTTTTCTTAGACTTCACATAGTCAATGGAAATAATACCATTTGTAATCAATTGGCGAACGATATTATGTCTACGACGAATATGTCTAGACTTACCATTATACATGTTGCTTTGCGCCCTTCTTGTACCAGCTTGGATATCACAGTGAATAATCACAGGCGGCAAAGGCTTTCTCCAACATGGTATATCGGATAAAAGTTTCGCAGCCACTCGGCTTCTTCACTAGTTTTATCTAAAGCGATGAACTCTGATTCCAAGGTTGACCTAGCTATACAAGTTTGTTTTGTGGATTTCCATGAAACTGCACCTCCTCCAATATAGAAAACATATCCGCTCGTGGAGTGAGAATCTCTCGAATTTGATATCCATCTTTCATCACAGTACCCTTCAAGTACAACTGGGTATCTCGAGTATTTGAGCCCATATTTTGTGGTGTACTTCAAGTACTTAAGTACCCTTTTCAAAGCATTCTAGTGCTCATGACTGGGATTGCTCATAAATTTGCTCAACTTATTCACCGGAGAGGCCAAGTCTGGTCGTGTACAATTCGTCAAGTACATCAGACTCCCTATTATCTGTGAATATTCCAACTGAGCCACTGGTTGACCTTTGTTGGCTACCAGATTTATACTACGATCAAGGGGTGTCTTATACCTAGATGTGCATCGTCATAGTCATTAAATTTCTTGAGCACTTTCTCTACGTAATGAGATTGTGACAAGACAATTCCGTCTTGGATTCTGATAATCCTTATTCCAAGAATAACATCAGCTAAACCCATATCTTTCATGTCGAAATTTCTCTTCAACATTCTTTTTGTATCCATGATCACTTCATGGCTACTCCCCATGATCAACATATCATCTACATATAGACATACAATTACAAATGTATTTGATGTACTCTTAACATAAACACATTTGTCACATTCATTGATTTTGAAATCATTTGACAACATCCCGTCATCAAATTTCAACTGCCATTGCTTCGAAGCTTGTTTCAGTCCGTACAAGGATTTGATCATTCTGCACACCTTTTTCTCTTGTCGACGCTAAACGCGTAACTAGTGAATAGGTATCAAAAGGTCATACATTCCTTTTGTTTAACGCCTTTGACCACCAATCGTGCTTTAAACTTATCAATCGTCCCATCAGCTTTATATTTCTTCTTTAGGATCCACTTGCATCATAAAGGTTTACAACCCTTAGGAAGATCAACCAACTCACAAGTATTATTTTGCATAATGGACTCGATTTCACTATTTATAGCTTCTTCCCAGAGTGGTCCATCTGGGCTGGACAGAGATTCCTTAATGGAACTCGATTCATCGTCCAACATGTACGTAATAAAATCAGGTTCAAACTCTATTCAGAACCTCTAGCAGTTTTATACGTTCTTTTATTAAAACTATATTATGCTATTTCTTTCCGAGAAAAATATTCTCAACGAATATAGCATTCCTCGACTCAATAATGGTACCAACAGATACCTCTGGATTTTCTTATTTATAAACCAAAAATTTATATGATGCACTATTGTACGCATATCCAATGAATATACAAACGACCGTCTCATTTGTTTGGGTTCAGAAACTGAAACCTTAGCCAAACACCCCTACACTTTAAGGTATTTATAAGAAGGCTTAAGATTTTTCAACATTTCGTAAGGAATCTCATTTTTCCCTTTAGGTGGAATTTTATTCAGGATATGATTTGCTGTTAAAACAGGTTCCCCCCACATGTTTTGGGATAGTCCCGATTTTATCTAACATTGCATTCATCATTTTTTTTAAAGTTTGATTCTTGCGTTCTGCAACACCGTTCGACTTTGGAGAATAGTGGGTCGTCGTTTGATGAATTATGTCATATTCAGAACATATTTGTTCAATGAGCTACATACTCCCCATCTCTATCACTTCAGATTATTTTAATCCTTTTGCCGAGTTGATTTTCAACTTTGGTCTTATAGTTTTTAAACGCTTCCACAACCTCGTTTTTGCTTCTTAACAAATAAGTAGCAAAATCTTGTGCAATCATCAATAAAATTTATAAAATAATTTTTCTTCATTCTTGTTTGTACAATTTTCAGATCACATACATCAGTATGGATCAAGCCTAATGGTTCAGTACTCCTTTCCACTGAGTGGAAAGGTAACTTAGTCATTTTTGCTTCAATACAAATTTCACATTTCTTATGTGATTCGATTTAGAATTATGAATTAATTCTAAATTCATCAACTATTTAATTTCATTTAGATTTACATGTCCCAATATAGTACGAAACAAATCAGAGCACTCAACGGTATAAACAGAAATAAGCTTTTCATTCTCATTGAAAACGGTTACATGGCTCACGGCTACTACATTCAGTTTAAACAAACCCTTGTCGAGATATCCACGACCAAGGAATGTTCCAAACGTGCTAAAAACAAACTTCTTAGCATCAAATACCAGCCTAAATCCATGCTCAACAAGAAGAGATCCAGAGACCAAATTCTTGCAGATGTCTGGGACATCCAGAACATCCTTAAGCTTCAACTCCTTTCCAGAAGTTAGCTTCAGCACCACTGTGCCAACTCCAGCCACATCAGATGTGGAGGAGTTTCCATATGAAGTTTCCGACCATTAGAAGGAGTGTAATCAGAAAACAACTCCTTGTCGGAACACATGATGAGTGGCACCAATATCGATATACCACTCCCTTGGGTTATCCACTATATTGGCTTCAAACACCACAACCGACATATCAAAGTCGTTAGTTCACCTGGCACAGGGCCGTGTTCAGCAACAAGAGCACTCGGCTGTGCCTTCTTTTGCCTAGCCTTCTTAGGCTTCTTGCAATCCTTAGTCATACGGTTCGGCTTTCCACAGTTGTAGCAGGTTCCATTAAACTTCCAAACCTGCTGGTTGTTTCCCTTTGTCAAGGGACTTTCTCTTGCTCGAGTTGCCTTGCTCCAACAAGTTAGCACGAGCATCCATCATCGGGGTTTTTTTCCGATGAATTACGGTTGTCCTCCTCAATACGAAGACGAACAACCAGGTCTTCAAGACTCATTTACTTCCTCTTATGTTTGAGGTAGTTCTTGAAGTTTTTTCAACCCGGCGACAACTTTTCGATTACAGTTGCAACTTGGAATGACTCGCTCAGAGACATTCCTTCAGCATGGATATCGTGCAAGATGAGTTGGAACTCTTGCAGTTGAGAAACGATGGTCTTAGTGTCGAAAATTTTGAAGTCAAGAAATTTTCCGACGACGAATTTCTTTGCCCCGGCATCCTAAGTCTTGTACTTCTTCTCCAAAGCAGCCCAAAGCTCTTTGGCATAACCAACCGAGTTGTACACATTGTACAACTCGTTACTAAGTCCGTTCAGGACTTAGTTACAGCAAAGGTAATCACCTTGCCCCCAAGCCTCATACACAGCGTGTAGTTCAGCATTGGTCTCATTTTCAGCAATAACCGAGGGGTCGTCCTTCAAGTATTTTACCAAACCCAAAGCAGTCTAGTAAAAAAGCATTTTTTGTTGCCATCGCTTGAAGTTAAGCCCGTTGAATGTTTCAAGCTTTTCAGCAGTAGGGACATGGACAACAAGTACATGAAGATAATGAATAGCGGTGTTGATTCGCTGCTGAGTGTAGGAACCATCTCCAGTGGATACCATCAGTTCACTAGGTGTAACAATATTCGTCTTGCAATTGTTAAATAATATGTCGAAATACACGGGAATCCTACGAACTAATATGTTTTTTTCAGTTCTTAAAAATGATCTAAAATATAAAATTATAATAGAATTGAAAATAAATTACAACTTGTAAAAACAGAAAGATTTTTAGCCAGGCGAGTAAACTCTTTCCGCAAGATGCATACACACGTGTAGTGCTAACGGTTCTGGCATAACGTCCCTAAAGATACAACAACGATCGTCTCGAAATCTGTAGCACATCAGATTACGAGCTCGGGCGAACTAAAACGGAGTCAAGAATTGAGTACTTAAAAATAGGAATAAAATTTATCTCAAATAATTTTTCTCTATTTTTCTCTAATATTTTTATCCCTCAACTCTTCTCTTAGTCTGATTTTCCAGTCTCTTTTATTATCTCCCTCTATTTTTCTTTCTTTTCTTCCCATCTCTTTCGTGTCTCTTCTTTTCTGTCATTTTCTCAAATGATCTGACACATTATTAATAGATGAGAAATTGGTTGCAAGTTGGAGAGGTTGTCAATTTTCTTATCGCACACCATCAACCAAACGGACAATTGGATGAATAAAATATAAGAATTGTTGGTAATTTGGTGTGGTGGTTGGAATTGGTTGAATAATTAATAAGGTGGTTGGAAGAATAAGAATCAAGTTGTTGGAATATTAATTTAGCAAATTAATTTAACACAATTAACTAAGAAAGTCAACGGGACAGGATCTAGTCGCTCGACCTTAGCATTTTCTGCTTATTCCCTTCACGGAAACCGGACGTCGAGTGGCCGACGACTAGCAAATCTTCTTGCTCTCAAAACTGGCGCACGGTAGAATTCAAGAGAATGAGAAAGACCAATCGTAAACTCTCTCTCTCTCTCTCTCTCTCTCTCTCTCTCTCTCTCTCTCTCTCTCTCTCTATTAATACGTATTTCCCTCTTTGAAACTCATGTGGGCGTGTGTTCCTTGCAAGTGAGTCTTTTTTAAAGAGCAAAAATATGAATAAAAATAAAATAATAATATGCTTTTTATATTTTAATATTTGCTATTATGTTCATTCATGTGTAAAATACATTTTTTGTTTTTTTTTTCACGTTACCTTTATTTGTTTTTTTTTCTCTCATCTGTCGTACTTGATACTCTATTGTAATACGAAAATAATATACATTTATATTATCTTATACTTAATACTGTCTGTTGTGAAATTGAGGATAGTATTATTTTATTTGTTTTATATACTACTAAGGAATATACTTTAATACAATTTAATCTTATTGAAATAGTTCGCATCTCCCTTAATTCTTTATTGATAAAGTTAATAATTTGTTTACCTATTAACTCTGTTTTGTTTAGGTTTAATTTTCAAAGATTTTTTTTTTTTTTTTTTT
>CACSLK010000984.1:1157218-1170088 GCA_902706635.1 Striga hermonthica
GATATATAGATAGATCATAATTTAATTAATCTCAAGAATATGTCATTCTTCTGCCAATATTCATATTTGATAATATTTTTAGATCATAATTTCATCACATAGAGGTTAGGAACACTAATAAGATATATATATAAAATCTTCATGAAGTACAGGAGCTTAATAGGTAAGAGTAGTGAAGTTCAATGCAGGCAACTTTTACAATATCAGATGGTGGACCTGAAAGACACTCCTCAGTAGGGAGAAGGCAGAAGCTATTCACAAGTATACAGATAGATCAGATTTACAGCCAGGGAGAGTCATGAATAGGCATGGCAACTGACTTAACATGCAAATAGCTATCAAGAGATTCCATCCCCAAATCCCTCCCAAAACCGCTCATTTTGTAACCCCCGTAAGGAAGGTCTCTATCGAATGCAAAGTAACAATTTACCCAAATAACTCCCGCACGGATTGATCTTGAAACCGTGTTCATAATGTTCAAGTCGTTGGTCATAATCCCAGCTGCTAGCCCATACTTAGTGTCATTCGCTCTCTTGATCACCTCTTCCATTGTCCTGTGTCAACCGAAAACTCATACTATAATTTTATCTTCGTTACGCTTTTATATTGAATAAATAAGGAAAGACATAGCTCATAGTCATTGTGCAGAAGATGAAAGTGCGCTTACTTGAACTTCATAACACACATCACAGGTCCGAATATTTCTTCCTTTGCTATAGTCATATCATCCTGAGGAAAAAATAAAATAAAATACAACACATAAGATTGATTCAAGAATCTCCGAAAACTCTATAAATTTTTTGAAGGGTTAAGAATGTCGAGTTGAAATATGCTTACTGTTACTTCTGTGAAAATTGTCGGCTCAATATAGTAACCTCTCATGTCGATTGGCTTACCGCCTGTTAACAATGTGGCACCTTCTTTCTTACCTTTTTCGATGAATGCAAGAATTGTTTCATACTGTTTTTTGCTAACCTGTTCGAAAGTTGGTGGACAAATGAGAAAAGATGAAGTATAGCTTGAAGAATACACATAGTGAAAGCAGTTAAATGGTAGTACTTGAGGTCCTTGATGAACATTTGGATCAAAAGGATCACCAACCACCCATTTCTTTGCCTTTTCTACCAATTTTGGAACAAACTTATCATATATGCCTTCTTGAACAAACACCCGGGAACCGGCCACACAGACCTCACCCTGCAAAAATGATGGATACGTACACAAATTAAACTAATGATCTTGGAAAAATACAAGATTGTGAAAGGGTGAGTTAATTTGCCTTGTTAAATAGAACTCCCATGAGAGCAAGATCGGCAATTTTATCGACATCCACATCGTCAAAGATAATAAAAGGGGATTTGCCTCCAAGTTCTAACGAAACAGGTTTCAAGTTGCTTTGTGCCGCTGCTTGCATCACTAGTCGCCCTACTTCAGTCGACCCCGTAAAAGTTACCTTATTCAAAACAAAAGAAAAACATATATAGTAGAAGAAAAATAAAATAAAACATACACTCATTTTGGGATGGTATCATGATAAACAACAGTCATTTTTAATGTAAAAGTAGAAGTTTTTCCATCTTTATTTCTTAATAATGGATTATTGGATTATGAGTGAACCTTTATGGTTACCTTATCAACGTCCATGTGAGAGGTAATGGAAGCTCCAACAGTGTGACCGTAACCTGTTACGACATTAAGCACCCCGTTTGGGATACCAGCCTGTGTAGTTATATTTCTTAATGAGATCCTGATATTATGTACTGAAACTAATATTTGATTTAACATATATACATTTGTTTGTAATGAGAATACATGGTGACTGAGTTGTAATGTAGCTAAATAAATTAATTATTACCTGTTTGGCCAAGTGGGCATAGTAAAGAGCAGAAAGGGGTGTCTGTTCAGCAGGCTTGAGGACGATGGTACAACCAGCGGCCAAAGCTGGACCGACTTTCATGGAAAACATCTGCGAGGGGAAGTTCCAAGGGATAATTACACCAACTACCCCTATGGGCTCACGCAATGTGTACCCATGCATCTCTCTACACATCTTCAGAGTCGAGCCGTGTATTTTGTCAGCAGCCCCAGCAAAGTAACGTATGGTGTCCGCTGCAGCGGGGATGTCCACTGTCTTGCAAAATTTGTACAATTTTCCAGCATCCATTGCTTCCAAGCCCGACAGCTCGTCTACATTTTCATCGATCAAGTCTGCGAATTTCAGCATTAACCTTCGCCTTTCCTGATATGCAATCATTCAAGCATGCGTCAAACAACGAATAAATAGCTCTGCTTTTTTTTATCATCTTTCTTAATATATTTTTCTTGGTTTCATACTTTTTGAGCAATGAACCGAATTATGGATTGGATTTAAATGAGACGAAAAATGAAATAAGAACAACGAGATAGTCGACGAATTAGGCATTTGCATTAATACGCTTGCACCGAGATTTATTAAGGAATTTGGATAGCTTTTTGATCTATTCTAACATTTTCCTATTGATGGCTATTGATATATAGTGTATTTTCTGAGTTATTTTATCACTATTTTTTTATGCGTATTCAATCTCGTAGGGCGTCATTATTTATAGAAGGGAATGAGCAATAAACAATGCATCTCCAACACACGCGGCGAGCATACACGGGTCGGCCACATGCAAGGCACCATGTGTTTGGGTATAATAATTGGTCGAATGGGCGGTAGGACCGTTCACACTGGGTGGTGCGAACCGATTCTGGTGAGCAACCCTTTTCACATAAGATTAGCTGAGATTGTCCTAAAGAAAACTTTTTTCACTTGTGGCCCATATGACGAGATAGTCCTTCTATGCCATAGTGACGTTGGTCTGATGTGTCTATGGCCCAAAGTGAGATTGGCACAGAGGGTGGTGTCTACGTTCTTCATTGTGCTTCTATGTATCTAAGATTTTGATCATTGTTGTATATTAGGACTTTGGGGGCATCGCTGATGTGAATCTGTCGTCCACGCCATTGCCTTTTATGGAATCCAGATATGTAAATAAATGTATAACAGAAGGCCCCCAAGTTCCTACGACCAGACGACACATTTTGGTTGGTCGTAGGAAACTATTGAGTTCATCTTGACAAGATTTGACCAAGAAGTCGATGCTAACGTTAGACGCCAAAACATAGCTGAGATGGACATTTAGAAAGTTAACCCATAATTGGCAGAGTTAAAGCCCATTATGAAGGGAATAAAGATTGGGTATTTTCAACCCGTGCGGTCGCGGCGTTTTCTCAGAATGATTAGAGAGGCTCTTTGGAAAAGGTATGTTCTCCCCCTATTTGCTTGCCACGTGTCGGAATCTAGACCGTTGCCAGGTGAAGAGTCGCCCTCTTTTCCGAAACGTTTCTTTAGTGCATTAATTAGAGGCACAATATTTTACTGAAGAGATATATACAAGGAAAGAAAAATCTCTTATCTTCCTATTTGCCAAAGAAAAAAAAAACCCTTGTTTTATTCTTTTCTCCGCGCACATAATTTTGTTTTTCCGGAGAGAATTATTTGTTTCGTCTCTTCAAAGTTGTTTAATTTGAGGCGATGAGTAATGGGGCGACCGAAAATACATGTAGGAAAAGACGATTGAGGGCCGCAACGCGGGAAGCGACGATCGCAGAGGTTAGTGCCCATATTTTTGTTCAGGAAAGGCCTTTAGAAACACAAGGATAAGCTCGTGAGGTTCAATAATCGAGATTTGATGAGGTCTTGTTTGGTAGTACCCCCGAGAAGAGAGTAGAGAAGGATAACCAACCAATGGAGTCACCCACTAAGACGGCTTTAGGAGGAAAGTTGTATGCGGAAGCCATGGTAGTGAAGATCTCGCCCCCTTCCCCGGAGACAATATTGATCGAGTTGTCTCCATAAGAGGCGATGAAGGTACAGGTGGAGTAGTGTCGGCGGGAGCGCAATGGGATCGAGGAGCCCCTTCCTCAATTAATGAAAATTTTTGGAGTCGGCTCTCAAAGCCGATGGGATGAGAAGACCAGATCTCGAACAAAGGTCGGGTTTCCAACAATGCCAACGTATGGGAAGCCGAACATCGGCCCGCAGGTGAAGTCCCCTCGCTTTATTCCAGTGAGGTGGAGGCCAAATCCGCCCCAAAAGAGGAGGCCTTTCTGACGAGGTCTGCCCCTAGGGGCTCGTCGTCTTAGGACACAACGGTGGCCTCGCCGATGCTCGTGATCGGCCACCTGAACTCCCTGTTGGACGAAGTCGCAGTGATGTCTCCAAAATGAACTCAAGACTATTTATTATGTCAATCCCCACAGGCAAATTAAGTTCCGACATGATATGAAGGTTGAGTGGTACTAGTTTCAGTACAAGAAGGTGATTAATTATATTGTGAGCAATGAAATAAATTAATGGGGATGAAACATTATTCATGTGTGACTAATCTAAGTAGACTAAGACCTGCGGTTTCTGTTCACTCGGGGAGTTCAAATTTAACACCTCGTCATGGTCCTGTTGTTGCCTATAAATATTCTACGTCCCCAACTTGTCTCAGACCACCACATGGAATATTCACGTTTCTCCATCAATATCTGATAGAAAATAACCGAGAGGGATAGAGAGAAAGTGATGTAAGTTCTTGGAAATAAAATCGAAGGCAAAACACAAGGTCTTCTTTGTTTTTTGTGAGATTGAACATGCGTGAGACTTAAGACGGGGAAATTCAAGCAGTCATTGCCTACAAAGACACGCGAGGAGAGGTGTCGAGATATACAATAGAAGATCGTAAGGTCAACCTGCTTGTCTGATCTTGTAGATTGTGTAAGTCGTCTCAACATCAACAAATTGTAAACCTTAAGACCTGAATCCTAACTTTAGATCAGCTGCGCCTAGGCTTGTTTTCTTAGATTCTCGATCCAATTCAAAGCACGATCATCAATGTTCTTCACCGAACCCAACAACTAGTATCAAGTTCATGGTTAATTAGGTGATTGTGCAATAATTGAGCGAGATCATACGTGAATTATTTGTGTACGGTGCACGCATAGTAGTGTAGATTGCATGTTTGAATTGCAGGGTTCTATGATTCACAATTATGGCCACGAACTGAGTTGCTTGCTCTGTGATCTTGCCGCTTGAAGAATAAATGATACTTACATACTTCATATGGACCTCGAGCTACCTACTCGAGGTTCTAATTTCTTAAAAAAATACTTTGCCCTTAAACTACCCACTCGAGGTTCTGCCAGCTGTCTTTGAGCCACCGAGCTCATCCGCTCGGGTTCTGCCCCTTGACCTTAGGCCCCCGAGCTCGTCTTCTTGTGGTTCTGCCCATCACGAAATACTTGGCCCTCGAGCTAAAAATTATTATTGAACATTATTATTGAACAAACTGCACTGTCTGAACAAACTTATGAAATAAGTCACAAAAATAAAGGAAACTAGCTAATAGAACCTAAGTGTAATACTTCTTCAGGTGTACTACATTTCATGGCATGGGCAGGAGCTTCCTTTGAGGATCTCTCAGCTCGTAGGCTCCTCCTACAAATACCCTGTCGACTACGTGTGGCCCTTCCCAATTACGCTCGATCTTGGCAGCGTGCTTTAGTGCATCCGCCACTCGCCACACCAGATCGCCCACTTGGAACCCTTTTGTAGTGAGCCGACCTCATTCTCTACTTATAGGCCTCTGTACGGGTCTGGTTGCAAAGATTGTCCACTAGATTCAACGCCTTCTTCTGCAGCTCGGTGTTTTATTATTCTTTATATGTGGATATCCGCTCCGCTAAGGCTAATCTCGACCTAAATGATGACTTTCATACCATACATATGTTGAATAGTGTTTCTCTCGTTGAGGTCCTGGGCGTGGCCGTGTAATCCCTCCCATAAAACTGAGGCGAGCTAATCGACCCAAGCTTCCGAGCCCTTCTCCAGCCAACTTAGGATTGAGTTGTTCACGACTTCGGCATGTCCGTTTGCCTGCGAGTGGGCCACTGATCTTCATGTCGTGCACCAAGCCATTTTCATTTGACCATTGAACTGGGCTCCAATGTCAGACACGAGCACCCTCAGAATCCATCCCTACAACAAATATTAGTTAAAAGAAATTTCACAACCTTGTCCTTCGTGATCCTTGCCAAAGGTTCGGCCTCGATCCACTTGCTAAAGTTATCTACTGCAAAACAAAAGAAACTTCCTTTGGTCGGTTGCTTGAGATAGGGGAGTTACTATGTCTATTCCCCACTGGTCGAAAAGTAATAGAGAGTTTATGTGGATCATTGTTCATGTGCGATTTTACACCATATTCATATAGTATCTAGAGCTTAATTGTTGCATTTGTGGTGTATAAATTGCACATTTGTGCTTTAATTCTATAATTGTTGGAAAGGTATTACACGTGCTCGTTTTGTAGATATTTCCACATATTTGTAGAGCTTTGGCTATTGGAGGAGCATGGTGAGTGCCTAAAACCCCCGGGATAATGATAGATCGATGCACGGATGAAAAGAATGGAAGAAACGAGAGAAACGAGCCAAAAATGGAGGACTTGGTACCTGACACGGGTGGTGACACGGGCAGTCAGGCCGTGTCAGGGCTCGTGTCACCTCAACAGACAGCAATAAAGTTTATATACCTGACACGACCCGTGACACGACCTGTGACACGGGCGTGTCAGGTCGTGTCGCGACGCGGGCAGTTTTTAATCACTTACCTTTTTCGCTTAGGAGAGGACTTTTGGACATATAAAAAGACCTATTTACCTTATTTTGAGCGCTAGAACGTGATTACGCAAGGAAGAGAGTCAGAGAACACGCAAGAGAAGCAATTGGGAAGAAGAGAAGATCGACGACAAGCTTACTAGTTTTTCTTTCTATCTTTTGAACTTGTTTTCTCATGTTGATTTTGAATATGTCTATGTATTTGATTTCAAACATGAGTAGCTAATCTTCTTTGATTCTAAGACATGGTAGTAGATTAATAGTTTGGGATTTTTGGATGATTTATTATAATTGATCGTTTTCTTTTGAACTCTATTCAAATATTTCGTGCTTATTTCATGAATTGCAACTGGCCATTGCTTTTACATGATTGATGATATTGTTCATAATTCGAGAGATGAGTTCAATATAAGATCTTGAATATTTGACACAATTTGTTTACTTGAATCGAGAGATTAGTAGATAGTTGTGAGGATTTTTGGGTCTTTTAATCTATTTGGAGTTGAATTGCATGTGTTGAGTGGAGACGCTAATATATGTGATTTAATCTACGGTTTTATCGATCTCGAGAGGGACGATAGGCTAATTTTGTGATCATCTTATAGGGTAGATAAAGAAAATACTTAATTGTGATATATCTGAAGGAACTCAACGTTTAATTGAACCCATAGTCTTAGAATCTACCATTCCCATATATTCTTCTTAAGTGTTTTTCTAGTTGTTTTCTTGTTATTGATTTCTTATCTTTTGATTTAATTGCTTAGTTTAGTTAATCAATCTCATATTCGGTCGTCTAAATAAAATTGGCACTTTCATTTTCTGGTACTTGATTAATTGGTTGTTTGGTCTCTTGGATACGACCTTGCTTGCCACATACTACGAGCGAAGCCGTACACTTGCGGTCGAGCTTTAAAAATATAGGCAAACAAGTTTTTGGCGCCGTTGCCGGGGACCAATTTAATTAGTTATATCAATATTAGGATAGGTAGTGAAAATTTTAATTTAGATATTTTTTTATTTGTGACATAATCTTTCTTATTCTTGACTTCAGGACGTGCATGTTAACTCTCTCTAAAAGTGCACCACTACAACCCCTGATTGACGAAGTTGAAGCATTCGCTAGACGCACTAGTGCAACAACTAGAAAAAAAAAGGGGCAAGTCAAAGTGCATAATGGCAGAGCAAGAACAACAGAGGCAAGCAATTCGTGACCACTTTCGGCCTGAATTTAACAGAAATTGTGGCGGGATTGCGCATATACCCGTCAATGCCAATAATTTCGAGTTGAAGCCTTCTTATATCTCGATGGTGCAAAACAACCAATTTGGTGGACACCCGACCGAGGATCTGAATCAACACTTGACCCAGTTTCTGCAAATTTGCGATTTGGTCAAGTACAATGGTGTCTCCGAGGATGCTATACGGCTGCGTCTATTTACCTTCTCTCTAAGGGATAAAGCTCGGAGTCGGTTGTCGATGATTTCTGATGGGAGCATTAAGACTTGGGAGGAGTTGAACCAGAAGTTCTTGCTTAAATATTTTCCTCCAAGCAAGTCGATGCAACTGAAAAGCGAGATTACTCAATTCAAGTAGCAAGACTCAGAGCCGTTATACGAGGCGTGGGATCGATTTAGAGAGTTGTTGCGAAGGTGCCCTCGACATGGTTTTCCAGATAATCAACAACTTTGTTTCTTCTATAACGGGTTGTTGGGGCAAACGAGAGCCTTCGTAGATGCGGCTGCTGGAGGAGCTTTATTGGCTAAGACACCGGAGGAAGCCTCCAATTTATTGGAAGAGATGGCGGTGAATAGTTATCAGTGGCCTTCCGAGAGGTCGAGCATTAGACGAGTGGCGGAGGTGACGTCTTCTGATCCAATTAAGGAGTTGGCGGCTCAAATGTCGTCATTGACGACGAAATTGAATGCTTTGACAAAAGGAGCTGATGAGATGAGTGGAGGACAAGGCAGTGTGTTGCCACCGGATCCCTTAGCAGAGGCTAATTACATCAACAATCGAAATTTCAGCAATTATCGCTCCAATCCGATGCCGGGTTTCTATCACCCGAATAATAGGAATCATGAAAATTTTTCCTATGGAAACACGAAGAATGTGCTCCAACCACCACTGGGATTCAAGGTGGTGAATGGCGAAATAGTCAAAGAGAAGAAGACGGACATGGAGAATATTTTGGCTACTTTCATGAATGAGACGAGAAATCGTTTCAACAAGGATGAAAAGAAATTGGACAAGATCGAGAATCATGTGACTCAACTGGCTACGACAATGGGAGCTCAAATGAAGAATTTGGAGACGCAAATTGGCCAACTGCCAAAGTCGTAGGGAGTCCACACCAAAGGGGTCAATTCCCTAGCAATACGGAGTTGAATCCTAAGGAGCAATGTCAAGTCATCCGTCTAAGGAGTGGAACAGAGTACGAAGGCCCAAAGGTGTCGGAGGAGAAGGAGAGTAAGCCGAAGGGGAAAGAGCGCTTGGAGCCAAGCGAAAAGGAAGAGGATGTTCGTGATGAATTGGAGAAGGAACCGATTATCATGTCGAAAAAAGGGGCTGAGAAGCTTAAATCTACTTCCAACTCTAATTCTCATAAACATCCTGTTAATTTACCTTTTCCCCAAAGATTTCAAAAGAAGAATTTAGATGCTCAATTTGCTAAATTTTTAGATATATTCAAGAAAATTCATATAAATATTCCTTTTGCAGAAGCCTTGGAACAAATGCCAAATTATGCGAAATTCTTGAAGGATGTGATGTCCAAGAAGAGGCGAGTTGAGGATCATGAGATGGTGAATTTAACCGAGAAGTGTAGTGCGATCCTCCAACGCAAGATACCTCAGAAGCTTAAGGACTCCGGAAGCTTTATTGTGCCTTGCACAATCGGGAACATTTTCTTTAGCAAAGCTTTATGTGATCTTGGTGCAAGTATTAATCTTATGTCTTTGTCGATTTTCAGGAAGTTGGGATTCGGAGAAGTGACGCCATCTACGGTAACCTTGCAATTAGCGGATCGTTCGATAACATATCCCAAGGGGATTGTTGAGGATGTGCTTGTCAAGATTGATAAATTTATATTCCTAGTGGATTTCGTTGTGTTGGACATGGAGGAAGATAACGAGGTGTCATTGATTCTAGGAAGACCGTTTCTAGCAACGGGAGATGCCGTGATTGACGTCAAAAAGGGAGAACTTACTTTGCGTGTTAATGATGAGCATGTGTTATTTTCTATATATAAGGCTATGAAATTTCATGATAATAATGCGCATTGTAATTTTCTTGATACTATAGATTCATGCATCTTGTCACATCTTGATCATACATTGTCTAGAGATTCTTTGGAATATGGATTGATTAAGTCTTGTTCTCCTAATGATTCGATACTTGAATTGAATGACTCTAACTTATACGAATGTGTTTTCTTTGGATTCTACGCAGGAGGAAAGCATGTCGAAAGAGATTTTGAGCTTGGGGATCGAAAAGGAGAAGAAAAGATGCAAAAGTAGGCTCTGCAGGGGTGACACGGGCTGTGACACGACCAAACAGCCCGTGTCACATGGTCGTGTTACCAACTTGGGAGTTGAAGAAGCAGCCCAGACCCGACACGACCTGCGACACGGGCCGTGTCATGTGGTCGTGTCAGGTCATCAGAGAGGGGCAATTGAGGACCAGGGACGTGACACGGGTCGTGACACGGTCACCTCGACCGTGTCGGAGGTCGTGTCAGGTGTTTCCACCCCTATTTCGCCCGATTCCAGTCCCTCAAAGCCCGACGTACCGACTATGGAGCTTAAACCTTTGCCGGAGCACCTCACATATGCATATTTGGGTGATAATTGCACGTATCCGGTAATTGTATCCTCGTGTTTAACTTCTGAGCAACTAGATAAATTGTTAAGGGTCTTGCGTACGTATAAGTCAACTATAGGTTGGTCTATGTCTGATCTTAAAGGTATTAGTCCATCACTTTGCATGCATAAAATAAGATTAGAGGAAGATTATAGACCATCTGTGCAAAACCAACAACGTTTGAACCCTGTTATGCAAGAAGTTGTTAGGAAAGAAGTGCTTAAATGGTTAGATGCCGGGATTATTTTTGCAATTTCTGATAGTGAATGGGTGAGCCCGGTGCAAGTGGTGCCGAAAAAGGGAGGAATGACAGTAGTGAAAGATGAGAAAGAGGAATTGATTGCGACTAGGATTGTAACGGGTTGGCGAATTTGTATAGATTATAGAAAATTGAATGCCGCAACTCGTAAAGATCACTTTCCCCTCCCCTTTATTGATCAAATGTTGGATCGTTTGGCAGATATGGACTATTATTGTTTTCTTGATGGTTATTCGAGGTACAATCAAATTATGATAGCCCCGGAAGACCAAGAGAAAACCACTTTTACATGTCCTTACGGTACTTTTGCTTTTCGTAGAATGCCATTTGGTTTGTGTAATGCTCCTGCTACTTTCCAACGATGCATGATGGCAAATTTTCATGGGCTTATTGAAAATATTATGGAGGTTTTTATGGATGATTTCTCTGTTTTTGGTGATCCATTTGATTCTTGTCTGCATAATCTTACTCTAGTCTTGCAGAGATGTGAAGAGACTAATTTGGTTCTCAACTGGGAGAAGTGACATTTTATGGTACGAGATGGTATTGTTCTTGGCCACAAAGTCTCATCTGAAGGATTGGAGGTGGATCGGGCAAAGATTTCGGCTATTGAGAAGCTGCCACCTCCTGCGAATGAAAAGGCTATTCGGAGTTTTCTTGGACATGTCGGGTTCTATAGACGGTTTATTCGTGACTTTTCTAAAATTTCGAAGCCTTTGAGTCAATTACTAGAAAAAGATATTGCTTTTAATTTTTATGCTGAGTGCTTGCAGGCATTCGAGACGTTGAAGAAAGCATTGGTGAGTTCTCCAATTTTGGTGGTTCCCGATTGGTCTCAACCATTTGAGATCATGTGTGATGCGAGCGATTTCGCTGTTGGAGCAGTGTTGGGCCAGCGACGTGATAAGCTTTTCAGAGCCATTTATTATGCGAGCAAGACACTTGATGGAGCCCAACAAAACTACACAACCACAGAAAAGGAGATGTTAGCCATTGTCTATGCCTTTGACAAATTTCGGGCTTATTTGATTGGCACCAAGACGATAGTGCAGACAGACCACGCGGCAATCAAGTATGTATTTGACAAGAAGGATGCTAAGCCACGCTTGATTCGGTGGATTCTCTTACTACAAGAGTTCGATGTTGAGATTCGTGATCGTCGAGGTTGCGAGAATGTGGTGGCGGACCATTTATCGAGGCTTGAGTATAAACGACAAGAGGCCGATACCACCAGTGATATTAAAGAGGAGTTTCTAGACGAGCAACTCCTTATGACTGAGGCCAAATTTCCTTGGTACGCCGACATCGTCAATTACTTGGTGGCCGGGGTCTTACCTCCAGACTTGTCATTTTATCAGAAGAAGAAATTCCTCCATGACGTGAAGTTCTATGTGTGGGATGAGCCTCTTCTCTTTAAGAGGTGTGCTGACATGATCATTAGACGATGTGTTCCACAAGAAGAGTGGGATGGAATTCTTCAGCAGTGTCACTCTTCACCGACGGGTGGCCACTTTGGGTCAGCTCGTACTGCGGCAAAGGTATTACAGAGTGGTTTTTATTGGCCGACTTTATATAAAGAGTGCTATATTTTTGTGAATCAGTGTGATCGATGCCAGAGGATGGGCAATATTTCTAGACGCCATGAGATGCCTATGACTAATGTGATCGAGGTCGAGTTATTCGATGTTTGGGGGATTGACTTTATGGGCCCGTTCCCTTCCTCATGTGGGAATCGATATATATTACTTGCAGTTGAGTATGTCTCTCGTTGGGTGGAGGCAATTCCCTCGATCACTAATGATGCCGTTGTTGTTCTCAAGTTTCTCAGGAAGCATATTTTCACACGGTTTGGAACCCCGAGAGCTCTAATCAGTGGAGGTTCTCATTTTGTGAACAAATTGATGGAGAAACTTCTTCAAAGTATGGCGTCAAGCATAAAGTGGCCTTAGCCTATAACCCGCAAGCAAATGGGCAAGCAGAGGTGGCGAACCGAGAAATCAAGCACATATTGGAGAAGACGGTGAGCACAAATCGGAAGGATTGGTCGTTGAAGCTTGATGATGCAC
>CACSLK010000984.1:1219621-1235958 GCA_902706635.1 Striga hermonthica
ATGATTGCCAGATCAAAATGGAATTGATAGAAACTGCAAAACACAGCTTTTACAGCATACCTCTAACAGAAACTGCCACACCTATCACGACCGCATCCTCGTCTTCAGGACAACGGCCTCCTAGGAAGGGGTTCCGACAGCGTAGACCTCCGGATACATATACTCCTTCCTAGTTAGTTTGTGTATTTTGTAGTTTGAACTTTGCAGACATATTTGTTTTGTATTTAAAAACCGTATTTTGACATTTTACGTTTTATATTGTGTTTTTTGAATATTGCATTGTGGTTGATTGTTTTTTATATAATGTATGTTGAATTGTTTTTCTGCCGAATTGATATATATGAGTTGGTTGAACAGGTGTATATTGGACAGGTTGGTTGATTGAATAGGTTTATATTATTATTATTATTATTTTAAGCAAAAACGTATTCGAGTAATATGTTTTTTGGTCAAAATTGACTTAAAAACGTATTTTCACAAAACGTTTAATATTTTCAGAAAATTATAATTAACAAAAAAATATTTTTCAAAATTCTAAAATAAATTTTAGCAGAAAAACGTATTCGCAACATACATTTTAATAAAAAAACGTATTTTCCCTATACGTTTATAAAGTAAAACGTATTCTCGTAATGCGTTGTTGTTTGTGTTAATTAAGATTAATTATCTTAATTACGTTGTTTTAGGAAAACGTATTTTCAGAATACGTTCAGACTAAAAAAACGTATTCTGGTAATACGGTTTCATAGTAAAAACGTATTCTCGGAATACGTGTGTTTGATTTTTGTCAACACATTTTTTTATTTTTTTATTTTTGTCCACTTATTTTTTTTTAAATAAATAATATTTTCCTTGATAATAGTTAGAAAACTGCATTTTCCACTCCATCGTTAGATTGATCAAAACTTCAAGCCCAACCCTATATTTAAGGTACGAGGCAAAAAATGTATATTGATCGTCTCGTATATTGTCCCGTACACCTCGTCCATCCCAATTATCTATTGTATCCTTATTTTACATTTTTACTATAATTTGTTTTTATTCATAAAAATATTATATATTATTTAAGGATCATTTTAAAATAATTAAAACGTGTAGGCTATTAAATGTAAATCGCATCAGAAATGAAGATTCGGCCATTTCACTGCCATTCGCGACCGTCGGCCACCATTGTCAGTTGTCGTTAGTCGCTCGACTACAAGTGATGGATTTTTCGCGCCCGCGTATTTTTGGAGTTGTCCATGACCCTATCCCGCGAATTTGACCTTGCTCGCGAAACCATGTTCGAGCTCGCGAATTTTGGCCTTAGTCCAAGCCTTGTAACTCGCAAAAATGGCTTTGCTTGCGAATTTGGATTCAAGACTGCGAATTTTAGGAATTTCAACACTTAGGCATATTTTCATGAATTTTCACACCTAATTTTCAACTCAACTTCTGACACCTATTAGCTCGATTCTTGGTTCGTTTTCACCCAAAAAAAAATCTCCTTTTTTGGCTCCGCTCTAACAAGTCGGTACTACCGAGCAGGTCGACACGAGCTTTTCTCAATAATTTCCATACTTACCCCAAATTTTCAACACTGCCATCTTTCAACCTATTTTTCAATAAAATCTCGGCTCCGAGTCCCGTTTTTTTCTCCGAAAATACCGTGTATCATGTGATTTGCATGGCTATTTATCGACAATAAAAAGGGAAATACTAGAAAAAAGCAAGAACCGTGGGTTGCCTCCCACGAAGCGCTCATTTTAACGTCTTGAGCTCAACGTCCCCAACGAAAATCAACCGGGATCCAAGAAAAAATGATGATCATGCCACACCTTTGTATTCTCTAAAACTAGACGAGTCGGTAGTACCGAACAAAGATGGGTGAAATGAATTCTCGTGGCCGCGTTCTTGTGAAACCGAGCACGGATATCGACAACCACCAAGAGAAGAGATAAATCCTTACAAACCGAGGCCCCATACCGACCTCCGAAAATACAAAAATATCAGTGGAGCACGTCAAATCAACCCCGGACATCATTTGCATTATCTCGAGCGTGTACTCATCAAGCTCAAGCATCGAGAGCACGGGATTAGGCATACTAAACTCCTCCAAATGGTCACGTTCCTCAATAATACGAAACGACGACCCAAAGGACATAGGAATCACGTCATACTCAACATCACAAGTCGAATCATCAATCGACGCAAACCTCGGGTCCACGACATCACATAATGGCTTAACATTATTCTCAACTACATCCACAACATAATGATCTACCTCATACTCCTCCTCAATATCATCCTCCCGAGTACTTTCAAAACCATTCGACTCCTCCAACACATGAATAAGCACAACCAATTCCTCAAATGAATTTACCCTCAGACCGTACACCATATCAACTCCCGAATCCATACTCTCACCCTCAACAATAGAATTAAAGTTCAAAGCACTATCACCGGAAGAGAAATTTGATGTACCTAGTGTAGATTGCTCGGTCGAATCGTCAAATGAGGATATTTCCTTAACAACCAAATCGTCGATGTCCTCACTCGTGTCGAGAGATTGCGTACAATCATAAACGAGAGTGAAGCCCATCTCTTTCAAGGAGGCAAACCTATCCACCATAGTTCGAAACTCGCCTTCTAACCGAGTGCTCTCTCGAATAACCCTCGCCGATAGAGAACAATATCTACCGAGTGGAATATGAGAGGCATCCAAATCAAAGAAAGAGATTAAGGTAGAGTTGTACTTCGTGAGTGTGAATTGAAGAACGGATGGAATGTGAATGCTCTTCCAACTATGAAACTCCTCAATGATCAACATGAGGCTCGCAAGTGCCTCTTAAGTGCTCGCCAAAACCTCTCGGTGACATTCAGATGGCACAACCGTTGATGGAAATGAAGCTTCGACGCTCGAAGTTCAAGGTTGACCAACCATTGGTGCTCAAATGATGGAGAGGGTGGAGCATAGGGCTCAGTTTCTTCTTCTAGGATATGGGAGCCATTGAAGCGCGAAGGGATCGGTTGTACTCCTCCAATTTCTCCATAATTTCATCTAAATTGACTCAAGAAGCTTCTCGAGGTGGCTCGGGTGGAGGTGTCTTTTCATAATCGGGAGGCGGTGGATAGTAATAGTCCGGAAGTGGAGGATTGAAATAAGGCGGCTTGTCGTAACCCGAAATGTCATAAATATAATCGGCTCGAGATGTCGGGTAAGAATGGCTCGGGCCATACCCATGGAAAATAGAGCATCCGTCATAAGAGTAAGAAGGTGAATAACTCGAATATGAACACGACGGCTCTCCATATGTTGTGTACAACTCCTCTTGGCAATTGTCGGGGTCGACGACTCTCTATATGTTGTGTACAACTCCTCTTGGCAATTGTCGGGGTGTCCATGAGACGAGCTTCCGACATAGAAATAATCATAAGAGTCCATCGGAGCTTCTCAAGTGAAGTACCTCGCACAAGAAAAACAACAAATTAAAGCACACGAGACCAAGACAAAAATAATGCAAATGAAACAAAAACATGACACAATATTAACAAAAACACAAACACCAAATAGCAAGAGAAATCGAAAACAAGCAAACAAGCAAGAGAAACACACAAAATTAAGCAATTTCACAAAAAGTAAGAAAAATACAGAAAATGCGTCAATCAATTGTCTAAATCCAATGGCCTACTCGCCTTCCCCGACAATGATGCCATTTTGTTTGTAGTGTTTTTGGGTAGTCGGTAACCGAGTTACATGGACTCGGGTCATTCTCAAAGGAAGGCTATTCGGACACGGATTCAAGCAACGTTCGACTCTCACAAGAAAAGAAAATAAAAATCTTAAACACCCTACTCGCAATTTGGGTTGGATTAAGCTAAAGAATGCAATTTAAGCTAAGACGAAAGGAAGATTCAAACTTTATCGCAAGCAAGTCCTCAATTTGCAAGAGAAAGAAAAATAAAGAGAAAAATAACAAGGTACTCCTAGACCCGAGATGGAGGAAAGGCACTCATAGGTTCGGGAACATGCAACCAAGCGATCGTCACTCGTGATCAATTAATCAACCTCTCAATCAATTCTTGCTCACGCAATCATTAACAATATCACATAATTCCTAGCCTACGAGGGTGATAGCATAATCGACACATGGATGTGTCTATCTTAACCCTAGAATAAATCCAATAAGTAAAGACAAGCAAGACTCACGAAATCATCGACCTTAAACGAAGTATCCAAGTCTCTAATGCATCCACGAGAAGAAATAAGCTGAAAAGTTGTAATGTTAATGGAGAAATATTACAATAAAAATAGGGTATTGGAGCCCTTAGAGAGAGAAAGAAAACTAGAGAGAGAAGAGAGGGAAAACTAAAAAGAAAAATTTAGCAAATGAGGGATTCTCCCAAATTACAAAGCAAGATGTCTATTTATAGTAACGCCACAAACACACACTAGAAACACACACATTTAGAAACTTAGCTCTCGCTAGGTAGCGAACTAGACTTGTAGTCTTGTGCACACTCGCTATGCGGCGAACACGTTCACTAGGAGGACTGGTCTTATGAGTCTTGTGCACACTCGCTATGCGACGAACTGGACTCTCGAATCTCGTGCACGGTAATAACTCGACAATGGCTCGCGGTTTCTCGGAATGGCTCACGCTCTCGGAACGGCTCAAAAATGGTTCGCGTGGCTCGAACATGGTTTGAACGGCTTGACAATGTCTCATAAATGGCTTGTTTCCCCAAACTCGAATAGTGTGGACCTAAAAAACACCAAAAAGACAAGAAAAGTACGTCGAACAACAACAACAGAATACGAGAGTAAAAATGCACGAAACACGATAAAATAGACCGGTCGACTCTAAAACGAACCTAAGAAAACTCGACTAAGGCACATAAAACACACAAAAATAAGTACAAAACACAATAAACAACTCCCCCACACTTAACTCTTTGTTTGTCCTCAAGCAAACAAAACAACAAGTAGCTCGAAACGAAAAATTGAAAAGTCCAAAATTAACGAGCATGCGAAATGAAACTCTCGTCTTCATCCGGTTATCGCTAAATTCAAAATGCAATCCAAAAACACGGTCCCCACATAGCAAATCCATACAAAACAAAAACCTGTTCCGAGGTATTTTACACATGATTACTCGATTCACACTCCATCATATACATACACGTGCAAAAACTATAATGGTCTACTAAACATGAAATGATAAGCACGAGACCAATAAGCCAACTCCCAATTTTTTTAGTTTTTTTTTATTATTTTTTTAATTACTTTTTTTATATTTTTAATGAGCTACTTTTTCCAAATGAGAGTCGTTAGGACGATTATTACCTAGGTTTAACTTCAGGATTTGTCCCCGAGTCTCGTAGGCCGGTTTCTCGTACTCATTGACCCGGTTTATCTAAAAGACTAGCCGAGCCAAGCTGAGCCTAATCCTTTTAACTCTCACGAACTCATTTTCGTGAGCTTCTTTTTCCAAACGAGGTTTCCGGATGAGATGATCTAGGTTTAACCTCGAGGGGTTTCCTCGAGTTTCCTAGACCGGTTTCTCGGGCTTTATATCCATTCCACGAAGTGGCTCGGAATAAGAGAAGCCTAATCCATACTTCCTCGCGAACTCACATTTTATTCCCTCTTTTTTTTGGTTTTTTTTTTCGAAGGGAGAGGCGCACAAGGATACATCAAGAATACAATAACATGAACATCAATAATCATCAAGGCGTACCAAAAGTGCATAGATAACACGTTTACAACGATAATCGAACATAAGGGAAACATGCCTCAAGACAATCAATCGAGAACAAACAAGGGACAAAACAATTTCGTGAATTCACATGTAGGTTCCAATGTCAACAAATCATCATTCAATTTGAGGACACCGTCCAATTCATGAAATACATAAAGCATGAACGTTAATAATTACACCGATCAAAAATTTCAACTCACCACTTATCTATCTCGTCTCTCGAACAAACATTGAGCATCATGCGGGAGAGGTGACGCAAACACACAAAAACTTAAACAAAGCCGGTCAACGGCACGACAAATACGAAAAATAAAGCACCAAAAACAAAGAAAATACCGCCTAAGCATGCATAACCACGAAAATCCCTCCCCCACACTTAAAACAAAGCAATGTCCTCATTGTTTGACCAAAAAGCATAGGAGAAAACACATAATCATGTAAGCTCATGCGACTAAAACAAAATGAAATACAAGGAACAAACATACAAAAAGGAAACAAACACGAAGACACCCAAGAAACAACTAAAAGAAAAAGAAAATAAGAAAAGAAAATGCGTACTCTACATGGTGGTGACCACCGTGTATCCAATGGTGTTCATCCGGTGGGAATAACGAGAAATGATCCGAAGTCCTCGAGTGCAAAATAAAACCATTTGAATGATTGAACAATGAAAGCTTATCGATCCATACGCTAACCGGGCACTATGACATGTAAAAGCATAAGAGAATCACGTCCTTCGGCTTCGAGTAAAGGCCACATGCATGCGTCCCGGAGGGATAATAACCGAGAATTCAAAAACTCGACGAAGACACACGTATGCTTGAAAGCTCAAAATTCGGGCCTTTAGCCCCATGGCATGGCCCGGCCAACTTTTCAATCAAAGCATAACCTCAAGCACAACCGAATACCAATGATGTAGTGAAATTCAAATCAAACGCCAAAGTGCACCGCATACCCAAAATAATCAACATTACTTCGAACGAGCCTCACCCCGAAAGGCAATAGCCAAAATCCTCCATATTGTCAACATAAGCTCACAAACCCCCGATACACTTCTCCCACACTTAATATATATCACCCCTAAATCAATAAAATCACGCCAAATTCAAATACACATGTAGGGATGGCAGCGGTTCGGTTTCGGTTCGGATATCTGCGGTTTTTGGTTCTGCGGTTTTCGGTTTTGGTTCTCAAATTTCACCCACGGTTTTGCGGTTTTGGGTACCCGAAAGTCTTCGGTTTTGGTGCGGATCCTATATTTCGCCCGTGGTGCTCCGTTGGGTGCCCAAAATAGACGGCCCATCAAAAAGCCCACCAAAAACCCTAGCTATATAAGTGGAAATTTCCTCTCCCTCTTATCCTCTCCCCGTCTCCCGTGATGGCTTGGCTTAGCTATGTACTCTACTACCTTTATGGCTTGTACTGTACGTTGGTACTTGCTAATTTGTGACTGGTTGCCTGGTACTCTCTAAGTTATCATGTTTTATGTTGTTGTCTTTGGTGTTTTATTATAATATTTTTGGTTTTTTGGGTATCCGTTTGGTTTTTGGGTATCCGCGTGTTTTGGTTTTGGTGAAGGATTTTCACCCGAAACAGTTTTGGTTTTTTAAGTTTGGGTTTTGGTTTTGGGTGCCCTGAGGTTCCATCCGATCCGAACTCGAACCGCTGCCATCCTTATACACATGGCACGAGTAAGTCTAAGTGAAGTACCTTGTAATACGATGATCTCGGCAACAAGAGTAGAAAAATCGAGCAATGAGGCGTGTCTAAGCTCCAAGAGAATGAATAATCCATGAAAAACGGGTGACAGAGGTGGAATCACCACAAAATAAGGTTTTCGACGGCTCCAACGGCTCGAAAATGTCGATCTGGCAAAAAAATGTCGACGGCAACCAGAAAAAGGGCCCGGAGAGGTTCGCCAGAAAATTCAACTGGAAAAGTCGCCGGTCGCTGGAAAATTTCACTAGTGGCCGAAAAATATCGCCAAATAATTTCCCCAAACTCGAGTAGTGTGGATCTAAACAACACCAAAAAGACAAGAAAAATATGTCGAACAACGCAAACACAATACGAGAGTAAAAATGCACGAAACACGATAAAATGGATCGGTCGACTCTAAAACGAACCTAAAAAGACTCGACAAAAGGCACATAGAACACACAAAAATAAGCACAAAAACACAATAGACAAGAATACGCCTCTGGGTGGTGGAGGTCCCTATTCATGCACGGAAGTCAGCAGGTCGGTTTCCTCACGGAAGATGTGCGAGATTCGATAGCAACTCGACCGAAGAGTGGCTCTAATACACATGAGTGGATGTTGAATCTGCCACGCGCCCCGATGGCCAGAGGTCAAGAGTGTAATGACAGCGGCAGCGTCCAACTCAATCCAAACGTGAGAGGAGATCGAGGCAGCAATCTGAAAACCGATCTGAAGCTCCTGAACCTCCGTGTCTTAACTCGAGGAGGCCCAAAGAGGAGCATGGAAAACGGTAATAAGAGCACCGAGCTGATCCCTAATCATGCCCCCACCTCCAGCGGCTCCAGTAAGTCAGTCAAATGATCCGTCAGTGTTTAGCTTAACACAAGTTGGCTCGGGTCTCAGCCAAACAACAGCTCTGGATCGTGGATGCTAGACAGGCGACGGAGGAGATGGTGCAAAGCAGTGACGCGACAAGTAGCATGTCTAGTATCTAGGGGTGAGTCTGCCCAAAGCAATTGTTTGTCCCATTTTTGTTACATTTTTCCTTGTTATTTTTATTACTTTTTCCCCCGTTTTAGGTCTTTTGGTTAGTTATTATTCGTTTTTATAGTTTATTGTGCGTTTTGATCTATTTCGGTTTTCTTTGTTTTTCTCGTGTATTTTTCTGGTTTCTTTTCGTTTATGGTGTGCAGATCGAAAGATTTGAGAGGATTTATTTTCACGACAATCAGATCGGGAGATATCATTAAAAAGAGCATTTCGTTGGCATTAAGCAGAAAAAAATGGATCTTAATTCTGGGTTGAGACGAGTTCAAACGGGCCCGAGACGTGAATACGTGCATGGAAGCCACAGGCCCTGCCAGCGAACGTCGCATCGTGCAGCTGCCGCAACTCCTTCAGAGAAGCCCAGGTCTGCTCCGCGGCGTGACAGTGCCCCGCGCCGCGGCACTCCTCTGCTCCGCACCATGCCGGAAGATCGCGCCGCGGTACAACACCGTCCTTCGCGCCGCGTTGCTGCCACAAAGCCGTCAGAGAGCACTTCATCCCTTGTCGCGTCGCGCATGCCGTCACGCCGCGATACCAGCACTCCCCACGCCGCTGCGCATCAGCACGCCGAGACAAGAAGCTCCTCCGCGCCGCGATGCTTCTTCACGCCGTGACAGACGATCCCTTCACGCCGCTGCATCACTTCTCCTCCGCGCCGCGACAGCAGTCCCACGCCGCGACACAAGTTCTCTTCACGCCGTTGCATCCCTCCGCGCCGCGGAAGAGCTCTCCTGCACGTCGTGTTGCCTCGCGCGGCACCTTCCACGACCCCAGCAGAACTCCCAGGCATGGTCGCCGCACCGTTCCAATCCTCCACGCCGCGGCAAGGTGCCAGCCCCGCGCCACGGCATCTCCTCACGCCGCGATCAGAACGCCCACCACGCCGCGGTGGCCTTCGCGCCGCGACATCCGAATCCCTTCGTGCGGTGTCACCTGTTCTTCCACGCCGAGACATGTTGACTTATATATATATACGGGACTTGTCAGAAAAAAAGACACCTCTCGACCGGGTGAAAACCCTAGGTCCGAGAAAAACATCACGAACTCCATTCTTCTCCTCTCTTCTTCTTCTTCTTCTTTGTTCTTTTTCTTCTCTTAATTATTTTCTTCCAATTTTCATCTTGGGTATATTCTTGCTTTTTATTGAGTTAAGCTTGTAATTCATATTCGACACGTGAAATTGGGATTTATTGTAAGTTTCTCTTCTCTTCTTTTGAATTCATGAATAATGATTGAGTTGAGAGAATTGATTTATTGTGTTGAATTTATGTTACATAGCTGATTCTTTTTGCTAGGGGTAGGGGAATGATTGATCTTGTTTGAATTTCTTTTGTCGGGCTTGATTTGTTCATTCTTGTGCGAGCTAGTTTGTTTAAGGATTGATGTAATCTTTCTTGATTGATTGATATAATCGAAGAGTGACACTTCGATCTTGCAATTGGTAACATTTGAATGTTGGTTAGTCAAGTTAGGGTTTTGTTGATTCTGAATGGTTAGTTGATTAATTCTCTTCTAATTTAATGAGCGACTTTTAGAACCGAAAGGGGAAAAGTTGTAGACCTAGGCTCGCATGAGGTAGATAAGTTCGTAGCTGAATAATCTATGTGTTTTAGATTGAAATACGTACTTGTTAATGTCCCGTCCCTTGTTACGAAAAGTTATTGGGATGGGGATAATTGACTTGTGCAGTATACTTGAGTTCGTTCGCATATGTTCAATCCCTTGTTACGAAGAGTTATTGGGAGCGAACCGCTAGATGATTAAGCGAGAGTGTCAATCTAGAATCGAACAATCAATGTCCCTATTTTGTTTAAGAACTTGATTTAATTATCCCCGATTCCCTAGCTTCTCCGTCTTTGTTTCAATCTTATTTCTAGGTAGATTTATATTTTCGCATTGTTCTTTATTTCATAGCTAATAATTCATCCAATCTTTATTTGATTAGAGTGTTCAAGATTTTCTTTCATTTTATATGTTATCAATACCTAAGCTGAATTCTGAACCGCCTTCCTCGTGAGATCGGCCCGGGGAACGAGTGCAAATACCGAGGCAATGACCACACGTCCGTTATCACAACTTCCCAATTTCATCATACATTCATCATTAAATCATATAATCCACCAATACCATGCTCAACAAAACAAAAACAAAAACTAAAACTAGACCGGTCCACCACATAAGCATGCAAAATCAAAAAAGACTCCCCCACACTTAAAATGAGGCAATGACCTCATTGCTTCAACACGAAACATGAAGTCACATAAAAGGACCTAGCAGTTTCATATAATGAACCAATACCAGTAAGAACCACAAGCACACAAAACTAAAAAGAAAAGACACGAAGCAACTCAAAAAGATAAAAAGGAAAAAGGGTGTGCAAACTGAAATGCCTCGAAGAGAGTAAGCATCCACGTGCAAGCTGCTAGCCTATGCTCAGCCCAAAACCTCAATACTCCTCCTCTTCGAGCTCACAAATAGTATCTGCCGAGAAAAACACAAAACTCCAAATTTGTTGTGTACAAATTATTCTTTTTACCGAGTACCGAATCGAAAGATTCGTTCCCCGGGTCGATCTCAGAGGAAGGCGGTTCGGAATTCAACTTTGGTATTGATAACATATAAAATGAAAGAAAATCCTAAACACTCTAATCAAATAAAGATTGGATGAATTATTAGCTACGAAATAAAGAACAATGCGAAAATATAAATCTACCTAGAAATAAGAGTGAAACAAAGACGGAGAAGCTATGGAATCGAGGATAATTAAATCAAGTTCTTAAGCAAAATAGGGACATTGATTGATCGATTCTAGATTGACACTCTCGCTTAATCATCTAGCGGCTCGCTCCCAATAACTTTTCATAACAAGGGATTGAACATAGACGAACAAACTCAAGCATACCGCACAAGTCAATTATCCCCATCCCAATAACTTTTCATAACAAGGGACGGGACATTAACAAGTACATATTTCAATCTAAAACACATAGATTATTCAGCTACGAACTTATCTACCTCATGCGAGCCTAGGTCTACGACTTCTCCCCTTTAGTTATAAAAGTCGCTCATTAAATTAGAAGAGAATTAATCAACTAACCATTCAGAATCAACAAAACCCTAACTCGACTAACCAACTTCAATTGTTACCAATTGCAAGATCGAAGTGTCACTCTTCGATTATATCAATCAATCAAGCAAGATTACATCAATCCTTAATCAAACTAGATCGCACAAGAATGAACAAATCAAGCCCGACAAATGAAATTCAAACAAGATCAATCATTCCCCTACCCCTAGCAAAAAGAATCAGCTATGTAACATAAATTCAACACAATAAATCAATTCTCTCGATTCAATCATTATTCATGAATTCAAAAGAAGAGAAGAGAAACTTACAATAAATCCCAATTTCACGTGTCGAATATGAATTACAAGCTTAATTAAAAAAAAAGCAAGAATAAACCCTAGAGGAAAATTGGAAGAAAATAATTAAGAGAAGAAAAAGAACGAAGAAGAAGAAGAGAAGAAAGGAGAAGAATGGAGTTCGTGAAGTTTTTCTCGGACCTAGGGTTTTCACCCAGTCGAGAGATGTCTTTTTTCTGACAAGTCCTGTAATATATATATAAGTCAGCATGTCTCGGCGTGGAAGAACAGGTGACACGGTGCGAAGGGATTCGGATGCCGCGGCGCGAAGGCCACCGCGGCATGGTGGGCGTTCTGATCGCGGCGTGAGGAGATGTCGTGGCGCGGGGCTGGCACCTTGCTGCGGCGTGGAGGATTGGAACGGCGCGGCGACCACGCTTGGGAGTTCTGCTGGGGTCGTGGAAGGTGCCGCGCGAGGCGACACGACGTGGAGGAGAGCTCTGCCGCGGCGTGGAGGGATACCGCGGCGTGAAGACAACCTGTGTCGCGGCGTGGGACTGCTGTCGCGGCGCGGAGGAGGAGTGATGCAGCGGAGCGAAGGGATCGTCTGTCGTGGCGTGAAGAAGCATCGTGGCGCGGAGGAGCTTCTTGTCCTGGCGTGCTGATGCGCAGCGGCATGGGGAGTGCTGGTATCGCAGCGTGGGGAGTGCTGGTATCGCGGCATGACGGCATGTGCGGCGCGACAAGGGATGAAGTGCTCTTTGACGGCTTTGTGGCAGCAACGCGACGCGAAGGACGGTGTTGTACCGCGGCGCGATCTTCCGGCACGGCGCGGAGCAGAAGAGTGCTGCGGCGCGGGGCACTGTCACGGCGCGGAGCAGATCTGGGCTTCTCGGAAGGAGCTGCGGCAGCTGCACGGCGCGACGTTCGCAGGTAGGGGCTGGGGCTTCTATGCACGTATTCACGGCTCGGGACCGTTTGAACTCATCTCAACCCGGAATTAAGTTCCGTTTTTTTCTGCTTAATGCCAATGAAATGATCTTTTTAATGATATCTCTCGGTCTAATTATCGCGAAAATAACTCCTCTCGAATCTTTCTATCTGCACACCATAAACGAAAAGAAACCGGAAAAATACACGAGAAAAACAAAGAAAACCGAAATAGATCAAAACGCACAATAAATTATAAAAACAAATAATAACTAACCAAAAGACCTAAAACGGGGGAAAAAGTAATGAAAAATAACAAGGAAAATGTAACAAAAATGGGACAAACAACGGTGAGGAGAGAAAATTGTCGGTATATCTGCAAAGTAATATGGGAACACACAAAAAATAATACCGCTATGCTTCGAATTATTCCTTTCTGTCCAGATAGACCAAAGGATCAAACAAGGAATAAAAAAGTCCACATGTCTATCGTGTGTGCTTTGTGTGAAAAAAACTCAAGAGCTCAAAGAAACTATCTGTGGTGGGTAGGGATATATGAATGTAACTGACATAATGCTCTCACACTCTCCTCACAGTCTTGCTCTCAAGAAACAAATGGGTGAATGTCTCTGTCTAAAAGTCGTCGGTCTCAGCACAACAGTAACAATATGAAGGGAACCCCCACACCTGCATCACAGTATCAATTGCTAAACGGCGCAGAAGAAGGCGCCATAGGAAGATGGAGATAGTCTGGGTAAGCAGGTCAATTTAGATGGCCCCGAAGAGAAGGTTAGGCCGGTCACGCAGTCGTACTTACCCCCAAGCCGAGGTCGTAGAGAATGCACCCGAAGATTTAAGTCACCACCTCATACCGTCCAAACTGTCCTCCGAGATGGGTATCTCTTAGATCTGATCAATAACCTAGTCACTAAAGCCCGCTCTAGTACCCAGAATCCTCTCCAACTTTCCCTATCCCAACCCCCATTCGTCCACAGGTCCTTCACCTGCAGAAAAGGTAGGTGGCTGACCTGTCTAGTGCTCAAAACGGGACCTTCACCAAACCACCACTCATCCCAAAAGCTAATGTCCTCCTCACACATAGTCCAAAATATGTGCTTTTGAGTACGTCTACCAACCATGGTGAGCCTCCTCCTCTGTCTGCTATTACGGGCGGTGGCCGTCACCCTACAAGGAAGAGCAACGCCTCGAGGACAGTACTTCCGACGAATATACTGGGTCTAAAGAGACTATTCTCCCTGAAGCACCACCACATCTTATAAGAGATATTATTGGTATTATTGGGGCACATTTAGTTTATAAATATTGTTATCCAATTCATACCAAATGCGTATTTAGTTCATATTAACTGCATACTGCAAATGCACAATTTCTACATACATAATGCATACTATGTTCACGGCCAACACCGAAAGTCAACTGTTGGTGTGCTCAGCGACCTCAACCGGCTTGAATGACCTTGGACCCGCTCACGTTCCTGGAGTGGTCTCGGCGTAGAGCCTCTGGTGATCAAGTCAGAAAGTGTAAAGAAGACGATGAACTGTACTATATAAGCTTGTAAGTATATTAGAGTATGTAGAGTGTAAATGAACATACCTTACCACGTTATATTAGAGTATGTAGAGCGTAAATGAACATACCTTAACCCACTATAGGGGTGTTTCCTATTCTGTTAGGTTACGTGGACCAATCCACGTGTGGTTATCATATTTATATTTCTTATTATCCATTAGTCTTCCTATTAGATGGACTAATCATATGACCAGTTTGGCTTTCCTTGAGCTAGATTGCCTTCTTGTTGTGCTCGTGTAAAATGTCCTTCATGTCGATACGTCGACCTACATATCTCTAGGTCAAGTTTTTACTAGGCCATCGAAGGACCCTATTTCGACCTGTCATCGATCCCATCTACCTACTTCGTCACCGTCGACCTGATTCGATCTCTGCACCACCCAGTTCACCTGGTTTGGTTAGACCACTTTTTGGGTCGAGTTGAACGGGTATGGTATCTCATATCATCTGGTCCCCCACACTCTGGTCGGGTTAGGATAACTCAATCTAAGAGTAACTCTGTTTGTCTTTTGGTCTCGCTTACTGAGCTTGTCGCTTATCTAATCTACCTCTTAACTCATGCTTCCTTTTATTTAATCAATATAATCTTCTCGATCTAAGGCCTAGGTCTTGAATTGAATTTTGAATCTTCATATTTTTTCCGTGTCAACCTGTCGTCTCCCCATTCAGTGTCCTCGTGCAGTGTACCCATTAAATGTTGCATTAGTTCCATCCATTTGATTTCCCTTTAATCCAATGTTCGTAATTGAGCTTTCCTTTTGGCTTACGTTTTTATCTTTTCATTCTTACCCATCCATTCAGATCATGATCCACCGGTGTTGCTCAATCTGTCTCTTTAACTAAAAAGAACTTGTCCCTTCAACTAAGCTTTTTAATCTTGTTCGTCTATTTTGACCTCGATCCAATGGTTAGGATCCGCCGACCCCTTGCCTTTCCTTCTCAGTTCACCTATAAGTTGGATTCTTGGCCAAATTTTATACTTTTCTTTTTTACCTTCGCAAAAATTTCTCTGCAATTTAGCAAGAAAACCATATCCTCGCCGCTCTATTCCGCCGTCGACCACCCCTAATTGTTGTTTTCACCATCCGAATTCAAGTTTCCACCATGTCGACGAGTAAGTATTTCTCCTTTATTCTTTTGTACATGTTCGATCTCTTTATTTATTTTATTCCTTCACACGCCTACTTCTCAAACCCATTCCTTCGATTCATACACTCAAACATATATTTTTTTTTTCTTTCTTTTTTTCTTTAAATTCTCGTACAACCAGTGACTCTAGTAACGCCTCTGTCGTCAAAGATATGAGCTCACCCTCCTCCTTTGCGATCTCTTCTTCTCCCTTTTTTTTCGGCAAAGATATGAGCTCATGCTCCTCCTCTGCAACCTCTTCTTTTCCCTCTTTTTCTTGCTTCTTCCTCTTTGTAGGTCATTCCCCAACGGTCCACCCTACTCCTTTGTCATCTCGACCTGCTCTTCTACATTCTCCAACCCTCGCTTATTCTTCCCAACCTTTGGGCCTGGTCGATGAGTCTAAGGAGGATGCGGAGTCCCCTCCTCGATCTGAAGCGGAACCTAGCTCGATTCCTATTGGGAGGATTATTTAATACGCCACCCCGGATATAGTTTTCATAGCTTGCAAGCCCGGTACCTTCGTCCACGTCAGTGAGGATTGGCTCGATCGCCCACAGTTACTCCCACCATACACGTTCTTCGAATGCAATGAGATATTTTATTGTGACATTTTCACTCTTCAGATAACAGGGCGAGTATGAAATTGAAATTGTGTATTGTATTTGTAGTACATAGTTTTATGCAATGAAACTTTCAGGATCCATGGATAAGTATGCTTTGAGCAGTTATGTTCAATTGTTCATTTTTTACTTGATCGTTCTATAAGTTGCAATGCATTTAGGACTAAGCGTGTCGCGGCTAATGGCAATATAAATGATTATCAGAATTATACTT